>JACXVL010000008.1:380581-427388 GCA_014898675.1 Athelia sp. TMB | reverse complement strand
CTGCAGCTGGCAGTGAAGCAAAGCCAGAACCTGCGTGATCCGTCGTTGTACGCTCAAGCGGTCTCTGCTTATGAAGCTCTTCCTGCCGATACGAATTTACCACCCGTGGAGGAGGTCGTAGAATTGGATTCCAAGTGGGTTGAAGAGATAATGAAGAAGAATACGGCCGAGAAGACAAAGTTGGAGGTCGAGTTGAAGACCTATGCGAATAACATGATAAAGGAGAGCCAACGAGTGCGTAACTTTCAATCTTCTACCAATCCGTTGCTGAGCTGCGGGGCTTAGATGGGACATCGCGATCTCGGGGCATACTATCGCTCGGTTGGAGATCACGCTACTGCTCTCAAACACTTCACTAAGTCACGGGAGTACTGCACCACAAGTCAACACGTCCTTGATATGTGCTTATCTGTTCTCGAAGTCAGTTCCCGTGCCTTTCCCTTTATTTCCCATTTGAAATTCACCTCGCTTTGCAGCTTTTGATTGAACAACGAAACTATACACACATTCCCACATACGTTTTCAAAGCCGATGCCGCATTGGACGCCGCCTCTGCCTCCGCCGCAAAATCGGAGAAAGAGGCTGCCGCTGCTGCCAATACCACACCAGCACCCCAAAGGCTGGCGACTACCGGAACGGCTGGTCCTGCAATCAAGAAGACGATCTCTGCAGAACGCGAGAAAGTGCAATCCAAGCTCGACTTTGCAAGCGCACTTTCGCATTTGGGCCAAGGTAACTTCGAAAAAGCAGCCATTACATTCTTGAGGTTGGGCAGTGCGGATCAACTAGGTGACTGGATAGGAAAGGTGAACTGTCATATTTGTCTCAGGATCGCTTGGGACTAAATGAAGGCGAAGCTTGTCGCATCTGGAGATATTGCCATCTATGGTATACTCTGCGCGTTGTCAAGCTTATCGCGGTCCGCGATCAAGGCGCAAGTGCTCGAGAATTCAGTATTCGGCGTTTACATCGAGCAGGAGCCGTATGTCCGCGAGCTCATTGAGGCGTATATGGGTAGCAACTTCAAGGCCGCATTGGCTCTTCTTGCTAAATATCGAGTAGGTGGACTGTTTCACTGGAGTCTTCATTTCTTCATCTCATGCCACTTTCGTTAGACGCGCCATTTCGTCGACATCCACCTATTCCCGCATGTCAACGATCTTACGGCCCTCATCAGAAATCGTGCTATCGTTCTGTACTTCAAGCCATTCTCATCCATCAAATTGGACCGTATGAGCGCTGCCTTCGGGTGGACGGTGCTAGAAGTTGAGAAGCATGTCGTTGCCCTCATACAAAGTGGAGACATTCAAGGGCGGGTCGACAGCCAGAATAAGGTACGTTTCGTTTTGCATAGATGTATGAGGAGTTCTCACGCATGGTTGAAGATCTTACAAGCAAAGACAACGGATCATAGAGCTGAACTGTTTGATCGCGCTATCAAGGCCGGCAATGAAATGCAGAGCGCGAATCGCAAACTGCTCCTGCGCATGAGACTGTGAGTGTCCGCATTTCAGTAAGATCACTCGAAACTCAAATGCTTTTGTTTAGACAACAGGCAGATTTAGTTGTTAAGGCGCCTAAGGGTCAGCGGGAAGCACACATTAGCGAAATGATGCAGGGAGATTGATCGACACAACTGTTATTTGTAACCATAGCTTTCTGTATTTCTTGGCAAGCTATGCCTTACCTTTTACGATAGTATTTTGTGCATTTCAAGTATGCATTGAGACTACATTGAATCTGTAGGACTATGTTCAAGTTCATTGAATGGCGAGGGCCAATAGGGCCTTGGTAGTATTGAAGAAACGTGAGGAGCCGATAACCGCCCGGTAGAGAGCCTTGGCTGAAGGAACAGCGTATTTGGGCAGACGGTGAATCAGAGCTATACGGATTGTCGATGTTGGCAAGGCTAACATAGTGGTTGGGGCCTTGAAAAATCCCATCGTCGAACCGTGCCAGTGGCGCCGAGGTCTGTCAATGCTGAGGTCTATGCCAATCGGTTAAAGCGCTTGGTCTGCCTGAGGTATTCAAGTTTCAGCCCCTTCTCCCAGTTGTGAGGTTTTGCAAGACAGTAGATTGACAAAAGGCATAGAGGCTGTTGAAAATGCGCGTTTGACATATGGCGAGAAACTGCTGGCAAGTCAAGCTTAACAGTGAGACCAGGAGTAGCATGAAGTTGTTCTCTTAAGCTGGGTTCCTAGACCTAGCATATATCTCAAATTTTGATGGGAAGCTGGTGAACACCGGCATAAGCGGACACTGTGGAGGCCTGCTTTCCTTTATGGTCATCTAAACAGCTAGGGCAGGGATTAGACGACAATATAGATTTCCTTCAAAATATTCCTAGAGCTTACCATGAACTCTTGGAGCAAGTAATTCATGAGCCAGCATCTGAGGCCTGACTCGCAGGGAATATATCTTGAGAACCCTGGCGAGATCTGCTTGCAAGGGTTTGAAAATGAAGTCTCGATGGAGGTTCAAGCTTTGAAGTTGGTCACAGTTGGCCACTTTGAAACTGGATAGCCGATATTACATAATTGACATCATTTCAGCCTTCCACCACGGTCCACCAGGACACTTCCATACCGGTCATGCCGCCTCGACAATCCAAAAGCAAGAATCAAGCACGGACGAGACTGGCTCCGGTAAATCCGTCCAAGATACCTGCTCAGCCACCCCATACTTTCTTTCCGTTCGCACGTTATGTGTCCATAGTAGGCGTGCACACAAGCCTTCTAGCATTTGTCGCCCTTTTCATGCCTCGCGTGCCCACCTCTGTGATAAATTCAGCATCTATGTCTCCCAGGCGCTTCATGGATCCTCTCACGGACGACACGAAGCTCACATTGGCGTGGATACTGGTGGGTTTGTTAGCCCTACAGGGGTGGTGGGCCGGATGGGTGAGGCAGTGGTCCAACGAGTACTCTATCAATGGCACGGATACCGAGAAGATGTTGGAGAGGAATGAGCAGGATAAAGGCAAATTCACTGTGCGTCCATATGCGCCTATGTATTGATGTGTCCTGACGCGTCTGCAGAAAGTGAAGAATGCATGGCTGGCTACCCTTGCAAGCTCCTTTGCCATACATACTATTATTGTTCTATTTGGTGCTCCAGTTTTAAGGTCAGTTATCTTGCTTGGATGAAATGCACTATCCTGATCTTGCACCTCCAGCCACTGCCTGCAAACATACCTTTTGGCTTGCATTCTTTCACTTCTGACGACACTCACCCCGGCTTACGCGATTGGAATACCGACATTCGGGACTACCTCACAATCTCTTGTCGTCCGACTGACATGGACGCGTCTCTTCGCTGAGCTATCGTTAGTTCTCTCAGATAGTGGTATTGCGTCCGATCTGGATTGACAAACAATTTAGACCTCAAACACCCGCAGAAAGGGCGATGGTGTACTCTGCCGTCGGTGCAACACTCGGAAGCTGGACAGGCGCGTTTCCAATTGCTCTGGATTGGGAGCGTCCGTGGCAGGTGAACCTTTCCCTTCTAAACCTTTGCCATTTAAGCTGACATAATATGGGTATAGGCCTGGCCATTGACGCCCGCTTTTGGTGCGTTGTTTGGGTACGGGGTAGGCTCACTGGCGGCCCTGATAGTCAGCGCGTTTCAATGGCTAGTCGATGAAGGTGTACGAGACCAGGAGAGCGAAGACGCAGCTGCGCAGAAGACGAAAAAGGCACAGTAAATGGCGCTAAGGTCTATTGTGTACACTCTACTCTGCAATAACTTATTTCGCTATTTCATTTACCTTCCTGTGCGGCCTGCTTAAGCTGCGGCCTTGGCAACAGCGCGGAGATCACCTATGGACCCAGTCACGTAGTCGGGCACGATAGGAGACGCGTTTGGGCCTGTGATATTCTCCTCACTGGTGATTCCTATTCGAACCGGATTAATCTAAACCGCTTGAGCTAGCAATAGGTTGCGCACCTGTGAGGACTAGGAGGGTCGCTAAGCCTCCGTTCTTCCCAAACAAGATGTCCGTGTTCAGCCTATCTCCAACCATAATTGTTCGGGCTGGATCGAACGGCACTCTGGGTTCTATCAGCATCTCATTCCTCACAGAACATAAATGAGCGGACTTCGCCTTGATGCAATCCAACATTGTACTCGCAGGCTTTCCAATGGCCACGGGGTCGCGGTCGAGTGCATACCTCAACGGCGCGCTAATGGCGCCTGCTCCGGGAAGGAGCCCGTCCGATGTGGGGTACGTGCTGTCCTCGTTGGTCGCAAGGAACGCGCACCCAGGGTTGCGCGTGAGGTACTGGAAGGCCTTGGAATATTTGGTGTAATTCACCTGGGTGTCAAGACCGCAAACAACGGCACCGACACTGGGGTCGAGAGTGAAGTTAGCGAGGGAGAACGGGGCAAGTGTGCAATCTGCTGGATCCTGAGGGAAATCTTAGTGGCGTTGGGAAATGAAGACATGAACACGCGCACTGTCCCGCCGATGAAGGAGACGCCCTCTTCGGTAAGTTCTTCCTCCATACCCGACATCCCAATCACGTACACCTTCTTGTCTTTGGGCAGTTTCATCACTGAAGATATGTATACCGCTGCGGCATACGCCGAGCCGTATATCTCGTCCTACATCTCAACGATTCAGCCAGTAACTTAGATGCAGCGAGGCGCGATCACTAACAACATGTGCTTCCACGCCCAGGTCATCGAACTTCTTTTTATACTTCTTCCTAGACTTGGTGGCATTATTCGTCACAAACACTACTTTCTTTCCTTTCTTGTCGTGCATTTGCTAAGCAACTTCTTTCAACAAGGCAAGATCTTGAACTCACTATGGCTTCGAAGGATGTCAAGCACCTCGGTGGCCCCGTCTATGGAGTGGTCCCCAGACCAAAGGACGCCATCGCAATCGAACATCCACGTGTCGTATTTTTCTAGGAGGCCTTCATAGTCTGCTGGCGTTGAGAGGCGGGTACTCATGATGCAGGTCAAGGATAAGCGATGATCAGGATCAAGCAGCAATTGGCCATGGACTGGTGCCATCTCACGCCCGGCCCGCACCGGCAATGGCTTTCTACTATTAGCCGGTACTTCAATTCTTCTATCATGCATCATGTCGCTTTCGCTTCACATTGGCCCGAAGAGAATCCACCAAAATTCGTCTAGTAGTGCACTTTCCACCTAAGTCATCGTCACAAATACTTTCAAGATTGTAGCTAAAGTACAACAGCCTAAGGATCAGGTTTATGTCGGATGGTTCATCATCTTCGGGATGGAAGTGGTCCCTGCGATTGGACTAAGACGGGAAACACGGACTACCCACTCGCTGAGCAAGTTGCCTCCGCGGATCCACACATTGGCGATGAACAAAGAGGATGGAAATGCTCTGAGGTTCGTTGTAAATGCCGGTTCATGTTTTAAGCGTTTGAGGTTTAATTTGCCGCCAGCTTGGCTGCCAGCTGCAGCTTGAACGTTGCATCATGCCGAACCTATTAGTTATATCGTATTAAGACGAGTTTAACATCGATGCCAGTGCCTCAGTTGTTTTATCTTTTAGCATTCCGTCATGCGCCACCCACATGGGCTTGCTCTAGTAAATTAATGGACACAATGAAGAATTAGCGTCCATGAGTCATCATGTTAGCACCGTGTGCCTCTTTGAATTGTAGATCGATGACCACCACCATGGGAGCAACACGATAGTATTAAGAAAAATACCACGATCTAAGTTGACTCCAACATGCATACAAAAGAAGGGTTTGAAGCTGCAGCATATCTAGGCACTGAATGTCGCCGGATTGTCTATTCCGCAGTCTTTCATGAACGACATCCATTGTTCATCCATATCGTCGTCTCTATTCATCAGCATACCCAAATCGGTGAAATCATTTGAGCCCCAGGTATTCAGCGAAGCTGTATCCGCATAAAACGCGTCGTCATAGAAGCTGTGGGACAAATTAGATGAACTGGGATCGGCCATGGAGCTGTTCCAGGAGGCAGACTGCGGGAAGTGGGATGCTGAGCTCGATTCATGCGGAATGAATCCACCCAGGATGGGCTGCTTCAGCGACTGAGACTCGAATTTCGGTGTGGCGCAGTCGGCAGATGATATTGCAGGATCAGGAAGAGGCATATATTGCATAAGCGAAGGATGGACCTCTGGCATATTGATATCAGCCGTGGACGGACTATTCGGAGACGGCAAGGCAAGACTGGCCGGTTCCATGGCGGGTATTATCGGAATTCCCGTCTGGATCTTAGCAGAGTGCCATTCAGGTGACTTCGTGGACAATGTCTTGCTGACCACCACGCGCGTCTGGCCGCTAAAAAGAGCGAGCTCGTCCGTGCCATCCTCTTTGTCATCAAATATCGATAGTGCGGGTGATGGCGAGTTGGTACCGCTGCGATGTTGGGACAACACCAGGAATGCTTTCTCTTTCAGTTTATTAAGAATTGCCTGCGCAAATGCATTAGTGCTCGAGTCACATATATATAAGATAGAATAAACGGTACCATCCCGTTCCGCGCTCGCTCTGATATCCCCACACCCCGCTTGAACAAATCAACAGCAAGGCCGAGCTCTGTGAATGCAGTGGATGCCATGCTGGAGAAAGGTGCCTTCGTCGCTATGGATCCCACGATGATCTGCAACATTTGGTCATCAATATAAATGCTGCCAGGGCCGGATGCCAAAGTGACTCACAGCTGCAGAAAATAGCTGAGTCCATATAGCCCACCATCTACCATCACACAACCCATCATCAGTATTTACATTCACGCAAGCTATATCGTTTTTATCCCCACCTGATAAACAATTCTGGATACCGCTCCAGATTCTTGGTTGTCCCTCTTATGATCACACTCGCGCTCCGATACGCTGCTAAGAAGCTCGTCGCATAAGCGCTCTTGAGCGGGTTTTCTGGATGATCGAGCAGCGCTTGTGCAAAGAAGCTGCGATGGATGTGCATCATGCTGCACCAACGCAGCTGTGAAAGTAAGCAGCTCTTGAGGTATACACCTGCGCTCATATGCTGATAATTGTCCTCGCGGCGGACAAGGACATTCAGAGCGGGGGGCAGCACCATGTCGCGAACTTTGCGGTCGAGCTCGAGGATCTCCTTGTAGGAAGGGGGAGAGGCGGCGAGGGTGATTTTGACTGCCGGGCCAAAAACATCTCGGATATACTGATATTTCCAGTTCCAGTCTACGAAGAAAATGTCAGGCTTGGGGGGGGGGTAAGGCGCAAAATGCACGGTAAACGCCCACTACGCACAGATCGTGTCAGAGTCTTCGCCAGCTTTTGGGAAGGCGCAATCTACGTAAGAAAGCTCTATGGACGGCGGCCGACCAAGCCCAAGGCTCTGCTAAATTAATAGCAGTGGACAGGGTTGAATAATGTGACCTACGTGGAATAAGTCTGCGGTATACAGCTCCCAAAACAAGCGCCTCCGGCATTCAGCGGTTTTCTCATCCATATGCCATCGCGCAGGATCTCGGTCTATGATAAAATATATAGCTTGAATTACATCATGGGAAATATACTCACGCATGCCGATCTATTGGGTGCATAAGTATCAATCCGCTTGCCTGTGAACATAAATAGTCCAACACTCACACTCTGCGCGAGCTTACAGCCTAAACTCAACAATGCCCAGACGCTGTCCCTCGTATACCGTTCCCCTGCGCAGCTGCGATAGTGCGCCATCAGCAGCACCGCCTGCACAGTCTCGACGGTTGGCGCGTCGACGAAGCTGCGCAGCGCGAGCGCTGCCCGCGCGTAGTAATGAAACGTCTCGCCGTCTTCGTGATACGCTGGGAGCGTTAGGTCAACCAGCACGGCCTGCGCGAATACGAGGTACAGGAAAGCGATTTTGTGTGGCGAGATCTCCATCACCCCTGAACCCACTTCGCGGGCGTTATAAATGGGCGTGAGCACGTCCTCGATGAGATCGGACCGCAGCACGAGCTGGAAGATCCACGACGAGTGCTCAAGGTAAGTCTCGCATAAGCTCCACGCCCGTTGACGCGGGGGGAGGCCATCGAAGAGAAGGGTCATGGCAGCGGAGAATGTCTCAGAGCCTGTGGGGCAACTTTTCCCCTCGAAGGTCAGCGCGGCGAGGCTGGTGAGCAACTCAGGCGCCTCGGCAGGAGGGATGGGGTCCGAGGTGAGGTTAGTACTTGCCTAATGTGATATTATTTAACATGAAATTTTGAGTAGTGTGGAGAGGCGTACTAGAAGCAGAGTCTGATTTGCGTAGTTGAAACGCGTTAGTAGTATCGCTCAAGCTCATCGTGGAAGGACGAACCTCAGAGCCAGCAGATGATCCAAAATACTTTGACTCTCCACTGTCTCCTATGGTTAAAGTCCCAATTGCGCTCATAGCTTCTGTTAGTGCATGCGATGCTTTCGCCGCGCTTGAATCTACGGAGGGCACATGCTCGTTTTCCAAGAGTGGGTGCGGTTCAGTCGAAACGCTGGATTGAAGAATGGCAAGCGCATCTTCCAGCTGGCGTATGCGCTGGCCCATTTCAGATATCTTGCGATGAAGCTGCTCGGTGTCGGGCATACAGGATCTGAGCTTATTAACTTCGACGATCACCGGCCATCATGTATGCTGCCTGGCACATACCTTACGCCGGGGCTAAAGATGAATGTGCCATTCGGACAAATGCTCGCACATCCCCTGCGTACACATGAGCCGCATGGAGTTTGCTTGAATGTATGAGTGTTTTTTTTCGTGAATGCGGAAATTGATGATTGTATTGGAATCAAAACGTACTTTATCACATTTTAATTTAGAACGACGACATTCGGCGCAAGATATCTCGCCGCGTGTGCGCTTCAGTTTTATCTCCTCTTCTGATGTGAACCTTCTAGAAGATATCCGAGAAGACGAGGTGTTTCGAGGATCAGCGGGCATGGCCTACTTGTACTAGTAGTAGGGGTCGTCGATTTTCGAATCCAGAGCTGACTGGCGAGTGTTAAACTGAAACTTTCGTGGCGAAATTCGAATTTGATAGATGCACAGATGACGACCCGGTATATTACTACTCTGCAGAGGGACACGTACAATGAGGCTGGCAGAGTGGAGTTGATTAGCAGGAAGGGGTGTGCAAAATGCGTGACCAATCTTGGCCAGCGGAGTTTTTAAACCAATTTCATCCGAGGCGTCTTGTTCCACGTCACTTCCGGAACAGACACAACCCAGCAAAACTGCAATCCGCTGGAGACCTAGACCTCCTATTGTTGTTGACTAACTTCTTGATCCACCTCACTTCCGGAATCCAGACACACACCATACTGCCAGACCAGACACAAACTATTGGATATCTTTCTTGCAACCTGTTACATCAATATTCTGCATTCGGATTTCGAGAGCGCGACCTGATTTACCTTGCCAACTTTGCGCGGGCCGATACCTGCTAGTAGCCCGGGTCTGACAGCACACACGTGAGAGGCGGCTCACTCCGAATTTGTTAGTGTTCAAATTAGATCTTCAAACAAGGATACCCCGTTTTATCACAGTGCATCAGGTCCACAAGATGATTCTATCCTATCTAGGAGATACTCAGGTGCCCAAAGGAAGTCCGGAACGCTGCGCGGGAAGTAAGTATAGGCGCAGGACTGAACCGGACGCTGAATGTTGGCCGTTTTGCTGGCCGATGGATTGTGCCTGAGGCCTGCGTGATAGCCTTCCCTCGGAGTCGGGCATGATTGTAGGCAGCTCGCCGATACTAGCAGGTGTTACTGATTCCACACTGACTACGGTGTCTACATTGAACACGACAGATGATTAGGCGAGTACCCCTTGTGCATATCCTTTACAATATAAATCTATAAAACTACGCGTGGTTGTTAACAAGGCATAGATTGCCGTTTCACGACTTTAGACTTCAGAACCGCGGCAATGTGAGTACTTTTGTCAACATTACGTCCTATTGGTGGTTTTCTGACAGGCAAGCATGCAGAGCAGTCACTGCTGAGATGCGGAAGAATGTCGCTCTGCTCGGGCACTGATAGCACAACATGACACCCTAAGCCGCGGTATCCATGGAATTGGACTTACATATTCCCGAGCATCGCTCCCCGAAGCCGACAATCGAGAATCGATAAAAGGACTCGAGTAAAGCAGAGGACACGACAGGTAGCCTACCTTTCACAGCCATTCACCTACAGATAGGAAGCAAAATGTTCTTCTCTACCATCGTCTCCCTCTCTTTGTCTGTTATAACTGTATCGGCTTCCCCTTTGGTACGCCCCATCCACTTTCTACATACCCTCCCGCTAAGCATCTCTTGACTACAGGACAAGCGAGCAGGGACTGTATACGCTTGCACGGATATTAACTTCACCGGGTCGTGCACAAGTCTCCACTTCTCCTCAGGAGTTTGCCAGGATATGCCATCCGGCTTCAGCGGTACCATCAGCAGCATCGGACCCGACTCCGGAATCAACTGTGAGTTCTGGGAGTAAGTACACATTGAATACCATTCTTTCCAATGCCAATTGAACTCACGCAACGCGTTTAGCCTCGGTGAATGCACTCCTAACTACTACGGCTCACCTCCCACCTACAACGGGGTTCTTGCCGGCGTCGTATACCCAGGATATACGGACTTGAGAACGGTTGACTACAACGACCAGATTGCATCCATGCTCTGCACTCGCTCCGGCTAGATGAGAAGCCTAGTGATTGCGACCAATTCGTTGTTTAAGATCTTCATTTATTCTTCCCGTATTTGTGTTTATTTTTGAAGGGTCCTAAGGCTGTGCATCTTATGTGAAATTCAGGACCGATGCTGGAAATCAGGCTGTCAAGTATAAGTGCAAGGGTGCCAGCGCCGCTGCTGATTCAATATTCAGAACTGAGCGCTGAGCGCTGTTACTGCCTGCCAGTGGTTTCAAGCTGGCTGTGCAATGGCGCCGGCTGCGACCAGACCTGACCAGACCAGTGCACAACTGACTGGAATCTTGCTGGAATCAGGTACTAGTAATATTACAGCCAACGGTGGTCTGATAGACACTTCACGTTTGAATTTTTGTGCAAGCCCCACCTACCTTATATGTTCTAGCCTCAATGGCCCCCCACTTATGCGTCATTACTTTGCCAAGTCTCCAGCACTGAATATAGTAATAGTTCAAGTCATTCACGATTATGTATAGAATTCATCGTAAATGGCCCCCTCAGAGCACACCAGAAGTAAAACCTCATATTGATCACCGAAGTGCTTATTACCAATATTCGCGATGGGTGGACTTGTCGCGCTGCTGAATGACGCTGCATTTGAGCAGAGCGTGTGACTCGGACATAAGGTGATCTATATTGGGTAGGTAGGTGGAGCCCTTGCACAAAAATTCAAACGCGAAGTGTCTATCAGACCACCGTTGGCTGTAATAGGGCGTCATCTTCGCCGAGCTGCCAATATCTACAAAGGAATATTCTATAAAGTAGGATTGGCTATTCCGCTCTCTTTCATGAACGACATCCACTGCTCCTCCATGTCATTGTCCATATTCATCATCATGCCCAAATCTGTGTAATCGTTCGAGCCCCACGTATTCAGTAAGGCCGTATCTACAGATGGCGCTTCTGCGTGGAAGTTAGGAGATAGATTGAACGAGTCAGGATTGACTATGTAGCTATTCAAGGGAACAGTTGTTAAGGGGCCGGGTGCTGAAGCGATCAAATCACGAGAGGCGAAGTGACTGAGCACGGACTGATTCAGGGATTGAGATTCGGATGCCAGCGTGGTGGAGTCAGCGAATGATGCCACAGGAGCAGGGAGAGACATGTATTGCACTAGCAATGGATGGACTTCTTGCATATTAGTCTCAAGTGTAGACGGACGAACAGAAGTTGGTGAGGCACGATTATGCGGTCCCACTGTGCTAGATATTATCGGCGCACTCGACTTGACTTTGGCCAGGTGCCATTCAGGGGACTTTGCGGACAGTGACTTGCTGACCACTATACGCGTCTGGCCTCCGAATACAGCGAGCTCGTCAGTGCCATCCTCTTGATTGCTGAACATGGATGGCGCCGGTGATGGTGAGTTGCGATATTGGGCCAGCACTAAGAACGCTTTGTCCTTCAGTTTCTTAAGTATCGCCTGTGAGCATTTCATTAGCCCTTGGGTCAAGGATATATGACATCTCTGGGACCTTACCATACCAGTTCGCGCTCGCTTTGATATTTCCGCACCCCGTTCAAACAAATCCACAGCAAGGCCGAGCTCCATGAACGCAGTGAACGCCATACTGGAGGAGGGTGCCTTCGTCGCTATGGATCCCACGATGATCTTCAAGAATAAATTATTAATGCACAAGTTGTCTGAGTCAGAAGCCCATGTCACTCACAGCCGCAGACAATAGTTGTGTCCACACAACCCACCACCTAACATCCCCCAGAATGTCATCAGCCAACTTGCATCACGTAGAGCACCTTCTGTATTACACACACCTCATCAACAAGTCGGGGTGCTGTTCCAGATACTGTTGTGATGCTCGAATGATTGCACTCGCGCTCCGGTATGCCGCCAAGAAGCTTGTCGCATACACGCTCTTGAGCGGGTTTTCTGGGTGGTCAAGCAGCGCCTGCGCAAAGAAGCTACGGTGTATATATAGCATGCCGAATGAGCGGAACTGCTCGAGCAAACAACACTTGAGGTAGGTTCCCACGCTCATGTGCTGATAATTGTCCTCGTCACGGAGAAAAACGTTCAGCGCGGGGGGGAGCACCATTTCGCGCACCTTGCGGTCAAGCTCAAGGATCTGCTTGTAGGGTGGGGGAGAGGCGGCAAGGGTAAGTTTGACTACCTGGCCGAAGATGTTTGTGACGAACTGGTATTTCCAGTTCCAATCTACACAGGAAAACCCCAAATGAGCAGCGATGGGGCATGAGATGTATAGTAAAGCCGCTGCTACGCACATATCGTATCGGAGTCTTCACCAGCTTTCGGGAAGGCGCAATCCACGTACGAAAGCTCTATGGATGGCGGCCGACCAAGTGAGAGGCTCTGGAATATGATTAACAGTGGGCAACCCTATTTCACAGCACATACGTGGAAGAGATCGGCGGCATACACCTCCCAGAACATGCGCCTCCTACATTCGGCAGTTTTCTCATCCATATGCCATCGCGCAGGATCTCGATCTAGTGACAATAAATCAAGAAGCCATTCAAGTAGAAAAATCCACTTACGCATGCCAATCTATTGCCCACATATCACAATATCAATCCACTAGCCCATGATAATAAAATAGACTGATGCTCACACTCTGCGCAAGCTTGCACCCTAAACTCATCAGCGCCCATACACTGTCCTGACTATAACGTTCTCCCGCCCCGCTGCGGTAGTGCGCCATTAGCAGTACAGCCTGCACCGTCTCCACTGTCGGCGCGTCGACAAGGCTGCGCAACGCAAGCGCCGCGCGAGCGTAATAGTGAAACGTCTCGCCCTGCTCGTCATGCGGTGGGAGCGTCAGGTCGACTAGTACCCCCTGCGCAAACACGAGGTAGAGAAATGCGAGTTTATGCGGCGAGACGCATTGCTCCGACTCTACATATTCACCCAACTCGCGCTGCTGCTTGGCGTTGTAGATAGGCGTGAGCACTTCTTCGATGAGCTCGGATCGCAGAACAAGCTGGAAGTGCCACGATGAGTGTTCCAGGTAGGTCTCGCAGAGGCTCCACGCGTGTGGACGCGGCGGGAGGGCTTCGAAGAGGAGATTCATGGCGGTGGCGAACGTATCCGAACTCGTTGGGCAGCCCTCGCCCACGAAGGAGAGCGTGGCGAGCTTGCTGAGCAGCTCGGGAACGTCGGCGGGAGGGATGGGATCCGAAGTGAGGTTGGCACCTGCCTAAAAGTGGTACGAGTTAGCGAGCGCACGTTGAGGCGCGATGGGCACATACCATAAGTAGAGTCTAATTCGCGTGTGAAAACATGTTAACAATACCACGTAAGCGTATCGCGGAATGACGAACCTCTGAGCCAGCAGATGGTCCAAAATACTTTGACTCCCCACTGTCTCCTATGGTCAACGTCCCGAATGCATCCATTGTTTCCGCCAGAAAATCCGGCTGTTTCACGGGACTTGAATTTGCTGAGTGCAACACGTCTACCAGGAGGGGGTGCGGGTCGGTCGAGACAGTAGATTGAAGGATGGCAAGCGCGTCTTCCAGCTGGCGTATGCGCTGACTCATCTCAGATATTTTGCGACGAAGCTGCTCGGTATCTGGCGCGCAGGATCTAGGCTGGCTTAGTTGGACATTTGTTAATGCAAGCTACTGGCACATACCTCAACCCAGGGCCGGGCGTGAAGATGCCATTAGGACACACGCTTAAGCACCCTCTGCGTACACAGGAACCGCAGGGTACTTGCTTGAAAGTATCCGCTTGTCGGTCAGCATGTGAGCTGATGTTCGCGTCTGGAGTTTAGACATACTTTATCGCATTTGAGTTTAGAACGGCGGCATTCTGCGCAAGATATCTCTCCCCGAGCGCGTTTGAGTTCTGTCTCTTCCTCTAATGTGAGCTTTTTAGTGATTCTCCGAGAAGAAGAAAGATTTCGAGGATCGGGCGGCATAGCATGCGCGTGAGTCCGTTGAATTTGGCTTTGGGTTGAGTGCCGTCAAAGGCGCAGATAGCCTAGGTCTGGAGTAGTTGGCGACCAAAGAAAAATGCCCAAGTCTGTTTCCCCTACAGAAATAATCAGACAGGAAATATGAAGCTCGGCAGGAGAATCGGGAAGGCAGGGAGTGATTAATGGCAAAACCAGTCGATGTATGATACATGCAGCGCAGCTTGAGGAGTGCCGGTCAAGTACGCATTCACATTGCGTCAGCAACAAGCCGTATGCCTGTGACCACGTGAAAGCGGATATCGGCCCGAGGCTCGAGTGGTTCAATCGACCAAACGGTTTTGCTTCTTGTGGATGAGACTATTTCCCTCTATTGCCAGTGATATTTTCACTCAAGAATGTGATAAGTAATATATTTATGTGAATATACACTGTAGGTAGGTCGCGGTAACGATCTGCTTGCGACGGCCAAAGAAACGCCGTATGACGGGCAAAATGTATTGCCTAAAACAGTCCATGAACTCTTCGTCTGCTAGGTCATCATCTCCTCATCATCAATACACAATCGGACTCTGCGTGTTTGCCCTTAGAAATGCACAATTCTAACATGCCAACTCCTGCTAAGAATATCTTCTAGCAGAGCAAGGAAGAGGAACTATGCATGTACCACCTTACAACGACACCATGGTGACCGTGACACGGCCGCCTACAATCTGTCGCCATGAAACTCGACCATGCTCTCGCCTTTATTAGAGTCCTCGTCTCTCTCACTTTCTACCCCATCTTGACCAGCAGGCCGGTCCAAATCGCACTACTCATTCGTTAATCTTGGCACGCTGGACGTCCACCTTTCGTTATATCTAATACCATGATGTCCATGAACCCAAAACACTCTTCTGGTCTCGACTTCTCTGACAATCCTGGCAATAACATCTACCAGCATCCAGATATGCCCGAATACAATGGTACTCAGCCCAGCCATCTACAGCGCAATAAAACGGAGCGACGCCGCCTCCAGGGCCTCCAGCGCACGTTGACCCATACCAGCGCCTCCAGCCGCGACTCTAACGTACCCAAGAACTGGCGCGAAAGGCTCAGTTTGTGGATGATCAACGAGGGTGGGAGGCAGCTGTTCTTCGCGGTTTTCATTCTCCTTCATTTCCTGGTCGCTCTTTTCGGATTCTTCAACTACCAGTTCAAGGACAACCTCAACAACGCTCGCGCTGTTTTCGGCATTACCTATCGTTCGTGCTTTTCTTCTAATTACTACATTTATCACTGAAGACGTTCGACAATACAGCCATCGCCCGTTGCGCCGCACTTGTTCTGCATGTTGATGTGATATTCATCCTCCTCCCCGTCTGCCGCAACTTCGTCTCCCTCCTGCGCCGCACGCCCCTTAACGATATCATCCCCTTCGACAAGAACATCACTCTTCACAAGGCCACTGCGTGGTCCATCGTCATCGGCACCGGTGTTCACATTGCCGCGCATATGGTCAACTTCTATCGTCTTGCCATGACCGATCATGCTTCCACTGGCGATCGTATTGTGGCGTTTTTAGCGGCCAACTTCGCCACTGGCCCCGGTGCCACCGGATGGGCGATGACTGCGTGTCTAGCTGTGATGGTGTTTTTCGCGATGGAGAAGAGGCGCCGTGCTCGCTTCGAAGTGTTCTGGTACACGCACCACTTGTTCATTATGTTCTTCTTGCTCTGGCAGTTCCATGGCATGTTCTGCATGATCCAACCCGACAGGCCACCATATTGTTCTTTCAACACCATTGGTGTCTTCTGGGTACGTCCCTATCACCAACAAGGCTCCAATTCTATCTGCTGACCCAACGACCTTCCTTTAGCGCTACTGGCTCGTAGGTGGTGTTATCTGGATCTTTGAGCGCATCTTGCGTGAAGTGCGCTCGCGCCACCGTACATACATTTCCAAGGTCATTCAGCACCCGTCAAAGGTGATGGAGCTTCAAATCAAGAAGGAGAAGACCACCACGAGGGCAGGACAGTACATCTTCCTCTCATGCCCTGAGATCTCGTACTTTCAATGGCACCCGTTCACGCTTACCAGCGCGCCTGAAGAGGACTATATATCCGTGCACATCCGTGTCGTGGGTGATTTCACGGCCGCCTTGGCCAAGGCTGTTGGATGTGATTTTGATTCGAAGAGCGAGAAGGATGTGAGCCAGGCAGGTGGCAAGGTTGTTGGGACATCGTCGAACCCGCCGCTAAACAGGGTGCTCCCGAGAGTCATGGTCGACGGGCCCTTCGGAAGTGCCAGTGAGGACTTCGATAAGTTCGAGACCATCCTGCTCGTAGGCGCAGGTATTGGTGTTACACCCTTCGCTTCGTGGGTTTTCTGCGCTTCCCTCTGAGCATGATTAATAATGTTTAATTTGGCAGAATCTTGAAGTCCATTTGGTACCGCATGAACAACTTCAACAACGCGAAACCAACTCGCCTCTCTAAGGTTTATTTCACATGGGTGATCCGCGACTTTGGCGTGGCTGAATGGTTCCACTCGCTGCTACACGCTATCGAAGAGAAGGATGTAGAGAACCGTATCGAGATCAACATTTACTTGACCGCGAAGATCAAAGAGGACGATATGAACAATATCTATGTGCGTGCTGTACTCCCTCTCTTACATCATTCAATTTATCTAACGCTACTGTACTCATTACAGGTGCAAGACGTCGGAGCAGAAAAGGATGCCATTACATCTCTCCGCGCTCCGACACACTTTGGCCGCCCGAACTGGGACCGTGTATTTAGCTCCATCGTGGAGAAGCATCCTGAGACGGACGTCGGTGTTGTAAGTCATTTTCCACTCCCTGCAATTCGTTACCAAGGGATTGAATACTGATGCCTGTTTGTGCTATGAAGATGTTCTGCGGTCCGGCTGTTCTGTCCAAGACACTTCACCAGAAGTCGAATCAGTGGAGCAATCCAAAGGGCACCCGATTCTTCTTTGGCAAGGGTAAGTGACCCGCGAGCCATTGTTTACAGAAACATGCTGATCTAGGGTGTCACAGAGAATTTTTAAGTGTTCTGCAGCGAGTTAGACCATAGGTGTATTCTAGTATATGGACTCGAGGCTGATCATTCTATGGTCGGTGTCTTGATGGAGTATTGGCGGGTTACATGCCACGATTGTCAAGATGCGTGTGCATGTATTTTCCTAAGCGAATACATAGGGCCAACATTTGAGCTCGAACACGTCTGCAAGGCCAGTTTAAGCACTTGTGGTCACTATATCAACCTTGCAGATGCACTAGTGCCATGCCTCGCAGCACCTCGCAGCACTTAGTCTGAGACTGATCAATAACATTTTAACGAAAGGGGAAAGTTTATGTTATTTTATTTTAGAAGACTCCGAGTTTAGGCACTCATCCAGAGGATCGAATGCATGGGAAATTTGAGGCTCGGAGCGTCCGAGGCGGCCTCAGAGCGTTCGAAACTAAACTGTCACTGTAACAGTCAACAACCCCTCTTGATCACGAGTCATGACCAACTTTCACGACCTACATGACACCCATGCCTGATCAGAATATTGCAGCTCATTGGTATGATCATAGACTGCAAAGCATAGCGCTTATCACTGCTAAACACATCTTGAGCAGCGCATTCGGGCCTCCCTCGTGTCAAATGGCATCGCAGATCCACCCCGTCCACCTCATCCCATCCGAGGTCCTTTCCGAGATTATGTGCCACGCTATTCCTGCAGACTACGATTACAGCGAGATACACCATCGTTGCCCCATCATCGCAGTGTCGCATGTGTGTCACCTCTGGCGCTCTGTAGCCTTGTCCACCCCAACTTTGTGGTCATTTATTCTATGGCGCAGCAGCAAAGAAGAAGACATAGCTCGTGAATCAGAATGTGCTCGCGTCTGGCTTGCGCGCTCTGGACAATGCCCTTTGGAAATCAAAATACCATCCCCCAAATATGAAGCGGCACTGATCGAAGTGGCTCTTCGAATTTTGGTTCCTCATTGCAGGCGATGGAGGGATTTCACCATCATTACTGTCGCTGGCGTGTTGAAATCTCATGTGCTGTCTCAAATCAAAGGAAATTTGGTTTTGCTGGAATCAGCATGTATCTGGCATGAACATTTCGATGCGTTTGCGATAGCGCCCCGCCTTCACCGATTACACCTTCAACTTGGCATGGATTCACAGGATCGCCCGATTCAATTCGACCCCCGGAACCGTCCTTGGACTCAATTGTCCCACCTCGAGCTCAGCACATCCCCCACTCCCGTGATATGCGAGATATTGAGATCAACCACAAGTTTAGTCTTTTTAAAGGTCGTGATGTGGCTCCCTTATTTTCCTGGCACAGCGCGATTCGAAACCATTACACACCCACGCCTATCAACTTTAGAGATTATTGGCCATGATAGCGATTCCGTCACCAACCTCTTGAATTGTCTAACCCTCCCTGCGCTTCGCACAGTGATGGTGTTGAAATCTTGGGGCGGCATTGCCGGGCTTCTCTCGCGCTCTGCTTGCCGCCTCTCCTCGCTGAAAGTATCAACGACTGTGCGGTCTGATCTCATAGAGCTCGTGCAGGTCGCCTCGTCGGTGGAAGATCTGCTTGTTTTCTATCACAATGAACATGAATTGGCCATCGCAGTAGAAGCCTTGACAATGGGGAGCAACCAGCTAAACCTTCTACCAAAACTGAGCCGATTCCACATGTATTTCTTGGGAACCCCCGGTCAGCAATTCACGTTGAATTTGGCAGGTTTCGCAGATATGGCCGAATCGAGATGGAGGTGTAAAGAGGGCACATCTCTGGAGTGTATCACACTGCAACATGTCCACGAGGATTCCTGGGTTACCATGCCAGATCATTATCTCGTATTTTCTCGTTTACGGCAGCTCGTCGTGGAGGGCTTGGATCTAAGGCTTCACGCTGGAGACCGAGAGCGGAATCTGCTCTCATATGGATTTATTGAGTCCCTCGAGTCACAGAATTCGAACGGGCCAATCGCTTGAGAAGGTGCTATATATATTCTATCTTGCGCTAAGGCTTGTCTGATTATCTGCACAGGTCCGCCGAGATATCAGGGTTTGGTGGACGAAACTTGGAAGAGACTATTATAAAGTACAATAACTCAGAATGTGAAACACGATACTTGTAAATGACCTAAAGCATATCACTCACAAGTGTGTTGTACGATATGCGCAACAAAAGCACTCGTTGGGCGGAGTGCCCAAACAAAGGTATCAGCATTAGCAACCCAGTCACGCGCGCTGCGCAAGGTACTCTAAAATACAGTGGCACACAGTGCATTTCGTGTCCATCCTTCCCTGGGCACATCTTATCATCCACTCGGCGATAGAACATAGCACGTAAATACAATATCGGCATCAACTTATCAAAGCACAAAGCATGGCATATTCATCCTCGGTCTTAAGCAGCTGGTGCGGACTTGGATTTATCGTTGAGCGAGGCGCCCGCGAGCTGTTGAACGGGTGGCTCGGCGGCGGCGGCATGCTGCTCTGCGATATCGTCGACCTTCTTCAGCTTGTCGAGGGATTCGGACGAGCTCGCCTCCTCGTCGTGATCGTGATGGTGCACGACTGTCGCGTTTTCCATGTCCTCCTGTATCACGCGTCAGTTTACAGTTAGACCATGGACAAAAATGAGCGAACCTTCGCAGACTCCTCTTTCATCTTGAACACCTTGTCGTTGAGCTCGCGCTGCTCGGGCGTGAGATGGCTGCTCGCGAGCGTCGACATGCGGCGCATGGCCATCATGCCGATCACAGCTTTGCGGAATGTCCGCTTGGCATCGAACGCCTTCTTGACATGTGGGAGCAAGTCGGTAGGGCGTCCCTCCTTTTCGGGATCGGGCACGAAGTGTGGCTTCTCGCTCGCCAACTGAAAGTGAACGAAAGCGCGTTAGCTCGCCTTCGCAAGAATCGGAGCACTTTTAGACGCACCCATTTGTGCTGGAGCGCTTGCTTCGCCGTCGGCCGCTGGGTCGGATCGACCGTGAGGCACGCCGTAACGAAGCTACGGGCGGTGTCAGAGACGTTGCTCCAGTACTCCTCGGGCTCGAAAGCGTAGTCGCCTGCGATGATCGCCTCCATCTCCTGCTGCTGCGTGTCGCGGTCGAAGGGAGTGTATCCCGCGAGCAAGAAGTAAACAATGACGCCCATTGCCCAGACATCGACGGGCTTCCCGTGACCAGCTGCAAAGGGGTTAGATGGATCTCAGCACATTGTAAACCAGACAAAACGCACTCTTCTTGAAGATTTCCGGTGCCATGTACTGCAAGAAATATCGATATCAGGTCAGTAGCTCTGGAGAAGGGCCAAAGCGTGCTTACCCCAGGAGTCCCGCACACTTCCGTGAGCATCGACAGCTTGCCGTCGTCCATGACTCTGCTGAGCCCGAAGTCCGCAATCATGATGTCCGCATCCGCAGCCTTCGTGCGGAAGATGAGATTCTCGGGCTTCAAATCTGCGTTGGAAACATCGACACATCAGATCCTCTCCCGATACGACCGAAGAGTGAAGACACACCCCGGTGGACGATGCCACAGTCGTGAATATAGACGACGGCCTCGAAGATAGTGCGGATGAGCGCGGCCGCGTCCGCCTCGTAATAGTGCCCTTTGGCGCAGATGCTGTCAAACAGCTCGCCGCCCGTGCAGAGATCGAAACACAGGTACAGATTGTGCGATGTCTGGGCGCATCAAAGTCAGATCGAGTGGCGCGGCGATAGATTGGGGGATGCACCTCAAAGTAGTCGTGCAGGGTTACGATGTTCTTGTGCCCACTCGAAACCTTCTTCAACACGGCAATCTCATTACGGACCTGCCGACAAGCATAAGTTAGTTTGTGAATAGGAGATTTGATACAAAGGGGTGCACCATATGTTCTCTCCCCTCCATAAGCTTCTTGTTGATGACTTTACAAGCATAATATTTGCCGGTCTTGATGTGAATCGCCTCCTTGACGATCGCATACGTCCCGCTGCCCAGGGTCTTGCCAGTGCGGTACTATCAAACGAACGTGCAATGCACAGATATCTAATCAGTGGCCTCCTTATCGATTGTGTGCAGGTTGACTCACCTGGCAAGGGACGGTGGTTGCTTGCGGCATGGTGGGGTGCGAGGAGTGCGAGTGAGGTTGCTGTGGGGAAAGAGGGACGGTAAGTGGTCCAGTTGAGTTAAGTATCCGCGCGCATAGCAAACACAAATAACTCGAAATGCAGTCCGGCGCGGGGGGATATATCAGGCAATACTTACCCGACGCGGCTCCGGCACCCAGCTGTCTGCGGTCCCTGCCCCGCTGCTACCTCCTGCAGACTGCGTGCTTGCGGAGGCGTTGTTTTGTCGCTCGCTGTAGTTGTCCAAAGCCCGGAGATCAGCACTCGGAGGGGAGCCCTGCTGGTCCTGGCCAGCGATCATCGGCGTGGGGGTGGGTGATTTATTCCCTTTGGATTTAGAGTGCTTCCCGCTGTGGCCCAGCTTGGATTGTATATGACTCATAAGATTGCCCATCATGGTTGCGCAGAGGATATGGAGGAAGTGGGATGCGGTCGGGTGTGCGGGTAGGGTGAGGAGGGTATTTAAAGGTGTGCAGCCATGTCAGGGGCCGAGCGGCTTTACGTACGCTTCTGTTCGCGCCTGCAGGTTTGGGTGTGGCACAGCTCTTGAGCGCGACGCTGTGCAGTGTGCACCTTTTTATACATCCCTTGCACAGGCCCATCGTCGGTGCTACGGGATGCTGTATTCCAGTGCAGTTGAAAGCTTATATCTCCGGATGGAGAAGCTGGCGGGCTTCCTTTCATGGGGGCCGTTGCATGCTGTCACTTTCTCTGGCCGCCAGCGTTAGCTGGCAGGCGATCTAGAGAACGGACATCCAAATATCGACCCTATTATCTTGTATTCCCCCGTATACACATACCTGGGAATTACTGCTGTCTGATCACTTGGCTATACCCCAAACAGCCGCGCGTGCACTACATTCTCTCAGCTGTCTGCCCACAACTGTGCTGCGCACTAAACTCTTCGCACGAGCCTTCACACCTTAATTTGCGATATCATGCCTTCTCATGCCTTCCTTGCATCCGTCGGAACCTTTGAGCAATCATTAACTCGATACGTCACGGCGAACCACCCGTGGCATGATGACACCGGCCAACACATGTCTGTCGGGGCTTTCCCCGGATGGCAACTATAACTGGAAAGATACCTTAAATTAATGGGGCCTCTACTAAGTCTACCGGTCTACCATCGTCGACAGTATGCTCCTCATAACAGTCGGGATGTCGCTAGCCTTGCTCACTCGGAATCCGCGCCCAGGCAGAGCCTTCGTTACCCTGCATCCCAGTCAACTAAGCTCTCTCGCAGGAGTCAATGAACACTCACCAAGAAGACTCGGCGCCATCTCCGATGCAGATCAGCGCGGTGTGCACCTTCGGGTCTTTATTCATGACGCGCTTGAGGTCGTCCGGCGTGATGTTATATCTGCCAAAGTTGGCATCGGTAATTGCGATCACGAACCAATCGTCTATTCCGAATCGTTAGGAATTCCGGAGCTGAGAGAGCGGAGTAGTACACACCGGCATCGTATTTAGCGACTTCTTGCACGCTCTTCTCGATGGCCTCAACTGCAATTTGCTTCAATTTGCCGAAAGGAATACGAAAAAATAGAATGATGGTGCGCACCTGTGTAGTCTCCGGAGAAGGCGTATTGCGTAACCATGGACATCTTCTCGACGATCTTCCAGCGGTCGCGGAGCTCTGCAGGCGGCTCGTTTGCCTCGCACAATGGTATAGTCGGCGACTCTCCGGACTGTAATCGAAATAATCGGCCGATGTCAGTAGGAAAATATGATCGACTGACGCTCGGAAACTTACGTGTCCATATATCTACACAGTGTGGTGATTGATGAGCTCTACGACAAATCACAAGCCGAGGGATATGGAACGGCACGCACGTCCCATGCGTACTTCTCTTTCCGAGAAACGCGGTCGAAGGCCTCCATCAGCATGACAGCTGCACACACACAATAGCATCGTCAGTTAACCCAGTTCTTCTTGCATGATTTCACACACACCTGTTTCCAAACTCCTCTGCAAGCGTCCATCATACTGAAATCGGTACATCGACCCGCTGATATCGAAGACGAAGCGGATGCGCTTGGGTCTGTGTTGCCGCAAAATCAGTTCTCGGCACACGAATCTAATGAGGGCGCGCACTTCATCTGTGGTCGTCCAATCTCAGGCTTCTCCATTCCTCGTCGCTTGTACACAGTGGCCTCGCCCGTGATGCCTTCGGTCAGCCGGCTGTCATCAAGCTCGCCATCGGTCTGGCGCTTCACCCAGACACGCTCTTCTTCTTTCGCTGCCAAGTCTTTTAACCATGGGAGTTAGAACAGTAGGCCCTCGAAGATTTTGAGAGCGGGACCAACGTTCAAGTAAATCATGTAGGGAGCGGATATGAGTATCCACTCCTTCTAAAAGCTGGCCATAACCCTTCGCTTCGGAAACCGACATGTTAAGCTCTTCCAGCCTGCGTTGGAGTTCTTCGCGAGCCATTTGCCTCGCTTTCTCTTTGATGTGATCAGGTACGTTATCCTTTAACTGGTCCGAGACCTGCAGACTTATCAGCAATATGCAGATAGATTTATCGGCAATGTGTACCTGCATGATCTTGTGGCCCTTATACAGCCGTTTGTAGCCCCCTCTGCCTCCTTGTCCAGCCGTGTCACGCCCGCCCGACTGTTGTGGCACCGTTAATGCCGGAAAGGATTACATTGAAGGACATGAACTTACGCCACCCGCCCACCGGTTACCGCCTTCATGTGGTTTATCGTCGTGGTCACCTTCCTTCGGCTCGTCGAGTTCGGTGCTACCTGTGGGCTCGAATTTCATCTCGTGGATCTTCTTCGTAGCCGCTTCGCGGGCTGCCTCTAGGCCAAGATGTTTTACGGCTAGTCTGGATAGTGAACATTCAGCCTGGTAAGCCGAGCTGAGATATTAAGCAATCGTACCCGTAATGTTCGAGAATCTCTGCGAGCCGTTCAATGGTCTCAGGCTTGTACACGTCGAAATCAAAGATATTGCGCAGACTCGTGGCAAGATCATCCTTGGGATAGGCTCGCATGTGTCGGACGAGGTTGATTAGTTCTGAGATAGATATCCTGACAATTAGCAAAGGGCTCATATATGCATCTTGAAGAAATGAAAGAACCTCGCAGCGAGTAAGGGTATGCTAAGATACCAGAGTCGTAGCCTTTGCGTAAATCCTGGAAGGCAAATACGAGACGGCGGATTATATCTTCAGGAAGTTCGGGCGCAAGTTGTGCAAGAAGTTTGCGCTCGGACTCATGGTCGGGATTGACGACGGAATGACTTTATGAGATTAAGGAAATTAGTACTTTTAATTTTGCAGTTTTAAATTGTGCTTACCAGCTGAAATTGTCTCCCAGGACTTGCAAGAAATGATTTCCCAAGAAAGCTGTTCAAATGTGATGAACAGACTAATCGCACGAAGATACGCCAATCGAAACTTACGATAGCCTGGGCGATTGGCCAGCAATATAAGCCGGAATTTCGGGTGCACGACGATATCCCCCTCGCGCTCGCTGGCCCTGCGAACCCGCCTACCGTCGGAAAGAGTCATCTCTCCTTGACCAGCCAAACTACGGAAGATGGCGACGACGTGCTCTGGCGCTTTGTCTGCTTCGTCGATGATGATAACCCGGCCGTGGATGATTGCGCGAAGAAGTGGCGAGTCAGTGTGTTTGATCACACCGTGCTCCAAGGATGTAGTGAACATAAGCTGATTCACTGTCGTGTCTCGATGGAGTTGGATGTATTCTCGAGGTCGGCCGAGAAGCTTTTGATGATTAGTTCGGCTTCGTGATTATCTCAAAGCCTGTCGTACCTGGCACAACCTGTCAATCATGTTGAATAAGCATGACCTTCGCTGCGGTTAAAACAGAGACTTGCCGATCAATTATCTTATTCTTCCCAACACCCTAAAGCCTTCGTTAGTCATATTCCCATTCTGTCGGGCACTATTCAGTGCGCACCTGGTTCCCTAAGAGCACCAAGTGTTCGCCTAGTACTTCCATGTCAACAGCAAGGTCCCGCATTGACCCCGTTTGAATCGAGTTATCGTAAAAGTGGTCCATGTGCGGCACATGCGACGCAACTCCCTCGGGATCCAGCGCGGCGTCGAAGCGTGGAATGGAGGTGGGCTCACTGCGACCCCCTGGGCTACTGATCTCCGGGAACAGAATGTGCTTTTCTTGCGCGACTGGGGAGGGGTTGAACTGAAAAGGAAAAGCCGGTCAGCAGCTGACCTAGTCGCTCTATAGATTCTAATGAGCACACACCCAAGCAGATTTCTTCTTGATCCCAGCATCTTCTAACAGCTCGTCGAGATTCATTCTCTCAACCGCCGGCAAGAACTCCGCAAGCAAGCTACGCGTGATGAGCCCGTGAAGATCATCGTCATTCGGGAATGCCGCTACTCTTCGTGCGATCCTCACCAAGCTCCTCGTCCCCAACTTCCGGTTTTTCTGAACTGTATCAGCCGACATGCTCTCCCTGTACTTATTCGCAAATGGGATCAGCGTGGAGATCAAGGAGAGCGGGCAGCCTGTCGCTGCGAGAACGGCAGATTCTTCAGAGGCAGTCATGGGCTGCGCTGCGATGGGGAAGAACATGTTTGCATGTTCTGCGCTTAGCCAGTCCTTCAGCGGCAGGGACTTTGACGCAGTGGCGATGAGGCGGAAAGAGGGATGGGCTACAGACAACTCGCCAGTGCTCGTCTGATAGAACTTAGTCCAAAATCTGCCAAGATATGAAAATGTCGACATACTTCTGAGACTTCGGCCTCTGCTACGATCCGCTTGCCTTCCCAAAGTTCCAGTTCTCGATCTTGAACGAGCCTGGCGAGAGATCCAGCTGTGGCTCCTAGAACATCGAGTCCCGCAAGATGAACAAGTCGGCCCTTCCATGCGCCTTCGACTAAGGGACTTCGCACATAGATCAGTTTCTGCCAGGACTTCAAAGAGCAAACAAGCTACCTGGGCTCCCAGACAGTCGCACCCCCATCCTCAATCCGTCTTCGCATCACGAGCTCCCGTCCGCCCATCTCCTTGTACATGTGAACGACCTCCGCTTCGCCTTTACCATATCCCAGCACGTCGCCGAACACCTTGACCAAAGTGCTCGTCGAGCAGGAAGCCGTGGACGGCAACGCGGGCGGCAGATATGATATGTCCCAGCCGAGAGCGTGAGCTTGAAGGAATGAGGTCAGGAGACCAAGGAACCGCGGTGTAGGATGAAAATCCAGTGGGCCAGAAAAGGGGAATGGCCGAAGGGGATAAGGGCCAGCGGGGACAGACACCGATAGAGGGGAGTGGCCAGCGAAAGAGACTCGGGCACGAGAGTCAGGCCCAGGCTCGATACCGATAACGCGATAACCAAGCAGCCCCAGACCCTCATCATCCTCTAGATTCGAGGGGCTGCCCAGTTCGCCCAGGCCGCACTCCGTGGTCTGTCTGCTGAGCATCGCCCACGCTTCAAATGGGGCGTGGAGAAGGCCTGGGTGAAGCGTAAGGAACAACCGCGCTAGTTGGCCAGGGCTTAGCTGCGGAGGTGGAGGAAACATCGCTGCAAGGGCGCCGAGCTTCGCTAGCGCCGTCTGTGGGAACGCGGGCAGCGCCGACTTGGACACCGCTTCGAGCGAGTCGCGCGCTTCGCTGGCATACTGCGTCGCAAGGATGATGTCCTTGACCTTGTCCACAAGTTCGCATCCGGTGGATGCAGCCCCGCTGGCAAGTGCCAGGAGCGAGCCGACAGGGTCGCAGAATCGCGCCTGGAAACGCGACCGGAACGGCGGGTCGATGGGGTAGCCGGGGTATGGCGGGACGGGCGCGGCGATGGCGATAACGCGGAAGTTCTTGTGGGCGGGGATGAATAGCTTCCCGTCCGATGCTGATGTGGAGAGCTGGGCGAAGCGGTGTGGGTGGATGATGTGCGTGCCGTCGTCGAGGTTCCTGTGTAGTCCATAATATGAATTTGAGGGTGAGAGTGGAAAGAAAGGGATGGGTACATTTCGCGATTCTCAAGCAAGTTGTTTAGGATCTGTGAGCGGTGAACATTCGTCAGTTCAATACGTTCTATGCAGGCCCTACGGGGATGCTTGTCAGGAACTCACCGGCATGATCCCTCGCTCAGCCTTCTCTATGCCTTCTAGAATAAGGATCCTTCCGCTCTTCACAGCACGGACTGCTGGGCTGTCTACATACACCAGTTGACCACCGGCCCTGATCTCGCGACCTTGCTTCAGCTCTGTCTCGCCGATATCACGGTGAATGCCTATGAGCTCATACTCGGCATTTATCAAGCTAACGCGAATATGAATAAGACTAGAACGATTGTACGGCGTGGTGAGCATACCTGGCAAAGGTCAACGCCAATCTCCGCGCGTATGGACCCGGCTGGCTAACAAGGAATACATCCTGGCCAAGCAGGTATTTCTGGAGCAGGAAATGAAGGTTGTCAGCGTTGATAGAGTTGGATACGTCCAGTAGCTCTCCAGAATGGCTCAGTCTGGTGGGGTTCAATGCGGCTGGGACACCATAAGTTATGTCGCCAAGTGTGAGAGTCCCGATCGACGGCAGTGCTGGCGTGAGCTCGCTGAGTATTTGGGTTAAACGGCGCTGAGGTGCCATGGAATAGAATAGCGTTGCTCGCCTCCCAAAAGCTGTTCGAATTCGCGTCAAGTGAAATAACGTCGTCGTTGATACTTATGCTAAGCTGACAAGCCTTCGGTGTTTCGGGCACCGAGGAGCATGACAGACATGACGGGTATGGAAATAACCGTGCTCCCGGGCCCCGGGGCCAGGATGGTAGTTTCGTCTATAAACACATGGGGGCCGTACTACAAGATATTGGTAAGTACATTGGGAGACCATACTGTATATAGGTTGCATGAGGGAAAGAAGAGAGCGGGGGGCATGGGCGCGGGGGATAGACGGGGTTGGCACACAGAGTCAAACAGAACCTGCGTATATGCGTGAAGTGGTGATAGGATGAAGCGTAGTCGACGTACGATAGATAGAGGAGAAGGGTCCAAAAGCGGTAAGTAAGCTAGCGGGCTCACAGGAAACCCAGGAAGGAGGGGGGAAACAGCGTTATCGGCTCGAATCGAGCATGGTAACGAGATTCTAGAAAAATGGCTAGTGGGGATAGTGGGCGGAAAGTCATAAGCTGAGGCTTTACAGTACAGAGCTTTTACCTGGCCAAGCTTCACCGTGATTCACCCTCACGCAATCGCTCATGTCGGCCTCGTGGCATACCATTCACCATAGATCGAGATGGACGATCTCTGCAGATACCGGTGATTCGGTTACCAAAGCCACAACCAAGTCACAAGGAGTCACGACGATCGGCGACCGATCGAGATTCAACGACCCCTCAGGCACCCTTACCAAAATAGGTGCTTGACAGGTGCTAGCAAACAATCAACTACAAACATGCCCATCCTCCTCCAGCCACTTCCTCGGTCACTCACATCAGGAAAACGGTAGCCGAGCCATAGCCGAGCTATAAGACAAAATAAAGCAATAAGGTTGTGAGAGCCCTCGCAAAACCGCCGGGGTAGATTCAAGAACGTCAGACATTGCCATTTGTTGTCTCTCGAATTCCGTCCAGCTCGTATTCATTTAGCGCTTGCTTTCATCTACAGAACGATATAAATTTTATACTGAGAATGTCAGGCAGGCGTGCTGTGGTCCTGCAAACTTCATTGACGCGCTGTTACCAAACATGGGCAAGCCTATTTCGCATCCTTTGGGTCCGATGTCTTATCCTGTCTTATTTGCCTTATCGCTTGCTCAGGTCGTTCCACAAGGCTTTCCAGGCATGGCATTCGATAGTCCCATTCCCGACCTACATATATAAGCGCTAACCACAAGTATGGGTCCTCTCATCCGCTGCGCAGACAATGCCTTCGTCGCCCAGAATACCCACTGAGCAGATTCCCTCTCGCGCTGTCAGTCATGTCAGAGCCCGCGCTGCTCACTGACAATCCACCCTTCGTTAACCATGCTACCCTCTACTTCGAAGATGGGAACCTCATAGTAATCCCCAATGACTCTACAACTTTGTTCTGCGTACACCGCTCTCTTCTCTCGACACATTCCATTGTCTTGCGAGAGCTGTGTGCTCAGGACCGAAAAAACCATGAGCGGTTTCGAGGATGCCCGCTCATTCGAATGCCGGATGCTCTCGACGATTTGGAAGCTTTGTTTAATATGATATACGACGGCCTGTGAGTAGCATCGAGGTTGGACTTTTGTTCACTGCCGTTAATAACACCTCCTTGCTATAAGCCAGCTGCCAATCCAAGCTGAGCCCGCGGGCTTTCCATATATTTCTTCCGCATTGCGCATGGCCACCAAGTACAGCCTGGTCCGAGAGCGCACGATGATCATCAACAATATACCCCCACAGTGGGGCATATTTCCACCTGCGGGACCGTACGTTCAACTCCAGCCGCAGGCAGAGCCCCATCCAGCCGATATCATATCACTCCTACGGGAGTGCGACTACAATCCCACTGATTTGCTCGAGGCTTTATACTACAAGCTCAGCATCTTGACTTTCCCGTCTACCGAGCCAATCAACGAAAATCATTTTCGCCGCCTTTCGCAACCAGATATCGATCAGTTCACGGCCTGTTGCATCAAGCTCCGCAGCGAGTATACGAACAGCATTCGCTATCCATCCCATACCATAATTGATTGCCCAAATGTGCACTGCCAATGTACATTGCTCAGTTTTTGGAGTCAGGTTGCGGTACCGCTCCTACTCGCTCCTGCTAGCATGTCTCGCCCAGTGGAGGCTTGGTTCGTGCTGGAGCAGGTGCTCGAGAGGAGTTTTTCAGCTAGGCATCCGGGTCATGGGCAGGGGCAGGGGTCGGCATATGCATGTATCGGCTGCGTATCAGCCCTCAGGGGCCACATTTTATTGACTGGGTACGGTTTGAAAGTGGCGGTGCGCACATGCTTTTTCGCTTCAGCATAAATCGGTTATGGAATTTCGTAATACAATGAAATGAAACTGGAGTCACACAAGTGTAAAGAAATCAGGAATAGACTTTATTATCGTCTGGGTATTCTCTAAGAGCCAGCAAGCTGCAATTGAGCCAAGGATTTCGATCGGTCGTATTCGAACTTGGTTCACAGCCACCGCTCGATCACTGTCGATCATCCTAACCACAGTATATAAACGCTAACCACAAGTACAAGCACTCTCATCTGCTTCCCATACAATGCTTTCTGAATCCCCTCCACTCATAACAATCAAGCGAGCTCCATCTTCGACTGCGTCAGAGTCCTCACTCCCTGACAATCCGCCCTTCTTTAATCATGCCACACTCTACTTCGAGGACGGAAGTGTCATTATAATGCCCAATGATTCCACAACTATATTCTGCGTACATCGCTCTCTTGTTTCGGCGCATTCTGCTGTATTGCGAGAGATGTGTATCCAGGCAGAACGAACCTCTCAAGAATTGTTTCGAGGACGCCTGCTCATTCGCATGCCAGATGCCTTCGACGATCTGGAGACTTTGTTCAATATAATGTACGATGGGATGTGAGTAAGATTCAACTTGATTTCTTTGGGATTGCTGTGGCTGACATTCCCTTGCTACAAGCCGGCTGCCACTCCAAGCTGAGGCTGCAGGCTTTCCGTATATTTCGTCCGCATTTCGGATGGCCACCAAGTACGGCCTGGCTGGAGAGCGCGCAATAATCATCGAGAATATGCCCCCACAGTGGGGCATATTTCCACCTACAGATCGTCATTTTCGATCCAGGTGGTACACAGAACCCCATCCAGCCGATATCATATCCCTCCTACGGGAGTGTGACTACAGCCCTGTTGATCTGCTCGAGGCTCTGTACTACAAGCTCAGCATTCTGACCTTCCCATCTACCGAGTCAATCATCGAAGACCATTTTCGCCACCTCTCGCAAACGGACATCGACAATTTCACGGTCAGCTGTATTAGGCTCCGTACCGAGTACACGAGCAGCATTAGTTATCCACCCCACACCATTAACGACTGCCCAAACGTGCATTGCCAACTCACGTTGCTCGGCTTTTGGACCCAAGTTGCGGTACCGCACCTACTCGCTCGTCCCAATATGGCTCGTCCGGTGGAGGCTTGGTTCGAGCTGGAGAGCATGTTGGAGAGGGTGTGCGCGGTGAGGCGTCCGGGCCAGGATCAGGGGGCGGCATGCGTGGATTGCAAATCAGCCCTCGGGGCTTACATTGCGTTGAATGGGCACACTATGAAGGCGGCGGTTCGCACATGCTTCTTTGCTTCAGCATAAATGGGTTTTGAAATGTTGTAATACAATGAGATAAAATGAAATCACGCGAGTTTGAAGAAAGCCGGCATGGAATCCCACATCGTCGTCCGTATATTCTCCACAGCGGCCAGCAAGCGAAGGCAGCAGGCATTGCATAGCTGCGAGGCGCGCGCAGGCGGGAGCTGCGCCCTGAACAAGGCGGGGAAGGTTTTCCATTCGCCGATGGGATCGCACTGCAGGGTTTGCTGCTGCGAGATCTTCCAACCCACAACGTTGGTCCACAACCTCGCCGCCTCGGCAGCGCATACGGCCCTTTGAGGTTCTCCTGGGCCGGGCCCGTGCGCGAGAGCCGAGGCCGGGCACATGCACGAGACCATCTGGGAGTTTCGCAGAGCGTTCAAGCCGATTGTGAATCGCTCGATGTCTTCAGGCTCCAAAGGTGCGAAGTGGTGGCCCGTGATGGGCGTGCCAATCTGCCACACGCGACTGCTCAGGTCATAGAAAAGCGGTGAGAGGAGATCGACCCCTGAATAGCCGCAGTCGCGCAGGAGCGCGATGACGGCTGCAGGGTGGACGATGAGGTCCTCTGCAGCAGCACCTGGCTCGCGCAAGCGCCTGGCGAGTTCCTCGCACTTTGCATCGTGTTTATTAAGCGCGATGGGCCATTCGATCCTTAGCCTGTCGAGGATAGCGATGCGCGGTCGCTGGATATCGTACTTTGTACATATCCTGAGAAGGCCGGCAATCTTTGGAAAAGTTTCAATGGTGAGAACCTCTGTGTCGACATACCTGTAGACTGCTTAGATTATCGGCAGTCTGTGAAAGGTCCGGCGAAGGTACGGTGCTTACATCCCGTCATATACCATCTGCAGCAGACTCTCCATATCTTCTGTATCGTCATCGGTAGTGAGGCATGCCATTCCATTCATTGTTGCAGTGTTTCCCGTGATCAAATCGCGAAATACGACGGAGTGCTTTGCCAGAAGCGTGCGGTGGACAAAGAAAAGTGTTTGATGGCATCTCAGTAGTAAATTGCCATCTTCGAAGTATAGAGTGGGATGTTGCGTTAGCCCCTGTTTGATATCCTCTTCAGCGTCGATTTCGGTCCGAGGGCGCTTTCTGTCCTGAGTGTCCATGGAGGACGTGGTTAAGAGGAGGATAGTTATTAGGCGCCGGCACCCAAGCCTTCGATTCTCAACCTGTCACTTCTTGTCTATAGCTGGTACTCAGTCAGTCAGTACTGAATGAACGTGCTGCGCCAATCCTCCACGCCGTCTGCCCAACAGCAAATCTCATCTCAACGCGCGTTGATATCAGATTCAAATGTTGCAGTCGTGCGTGGAAAGATTGCACAGCAGGTGGCAGGTGTACCCTCGGCTTCCATATCATCGTTCGACTCAGTTCGACCAAAGACTGCCAGTGAGCATTACTGGGCTGCGCGTGCATTGAAGGCGGAGACGCGTTTGTCGGAAGGTCAAGCCCACAATCGTGAAATCAAAGGGGTGCGGCTGATTGAGGATGAGAAACGCAAGGTACGGTCTAGCAACACGAGGCTCTCCTTTCTGACCCTAACTTTCTTGCCGCCCCTAGCGGGAGGTTTCTGCTCTCACTCAAAGACATGAAGAAAGGGAGGCGAAGCTAGAGAAACTGATTGTAAGTCCCGGACGCCTCCCAAAAGACCACTAATTCACAAAGTTGCTTAACAGTACTTGTTGCTGGGCTTCCTGGCCTTCCTTATGGCTGCCGTCTCGTATCTGATCCACGCAACATCGAAACAATGTGTTCCCCAACCCTCTCGGTGGACATTACCCTCGCATTTCACAATTCCCATTCTCTCCCCATTTGCATCGGTGGTGAGTTTCTGGATTCTTGTTATCTTTCTATAAAACACTGACAGAATTACTTGGCAGGTTGAGCATGAGACATCGGTCTTGGGTGCAAAGGCTATCATCGCATGTGCTGCTCTTGCCGCTGTTCTTGCCTACTTCATGTTTCGACACTGGCTCGCTCGTTCCAAAGCATCTTAAAGTTATACATTATGGCGATACAAGAAATCCATCAATCTACACCAGTACAAAGTAGGACCCCAGCTGCTCGATCAACGTCTGTGTGGTCCTCAAAACGTGACCTTTCAACGCCTCTCTACAAAAAAAGCAGGGCGCCATTTGCATAGGGAATTGTATGACCAAGCCGTTGGGCATTGTTGCGCCTCCCAGTATCCCACGCTGCTCGACCTCATCGCGGAGCCGGATCCAGCCATGGAGTATCCGCTCGTCAGCATGCAACAGCGGCTCCGCCACCTCCACCCACCACCTCAGCAGCCTCGGCTGGCAAGCAAGGTGTGGTATGTGACCCGCGGGGAATCGCGCACCGCTTGTGTGCGCCCGATGGAGGCGCCCAGTGCCGATGGCGAGGCGCTCGAGGTCGGCGGGCTCGAGCAAGCGCATCGTGTCGTCAGCGAGTGGCGCTGGGTGGTTTGTGACTCGGAGGCTGAGCTCATAGAAGAGCATGGCGAGGTCGATGGGATTGCGGTAGTCGCATTCGCGGAGGAGAGCGATGGCCTCCGCAGGGTGAGGCCGCTTCGCGGGGGTCAGCTCGAAAAAAAGGTCATGGAGGGTGGCGGAGAGAGATGCGAGGAGCGCATCTCTTTTGTGAATCACGCGGTACTTGATGGTCATCCGCAGGGCGGACGACGTGTAGGCGAAGTCGGCCGGCACGGGTGGCACGCTATGGGATATGAGGTGAGTGAATGAGAAGTGCGCCCGTTCTTCAGCAGCACTCACGGGTTGCTCTCTATGATCTCCAGCAGAATTTCCATGTCCTCCTCCGTGTCCGACACTTCGATCCAAGGTAGACCACGAAGCTTGTCTGCAGGCTTATAATCGCGCGCGCAGAGGTCGCGGAAGACCTCGGAACTCCTTGATAACCTGGACTTGTGCATGCAGAATAGTGTGGAGTTGCATTTGATGATGAAGTTACCATCCTCGATATAGAGTGTGGGGTGATTGGTGAGGGAGGTTGCAGCGTCAGACATGACCTGGGGTGATTGCGAGCGGGAGCGCTTGAGTGGTCTGGATGGGGAGGACATGTTCAAAGGAATCTGTGGGTTAATTGAAAACATGCACTAGCTCCCCTTCTTATAATATTTTCGGCTCCTCCTTCACTTCTGCCACCCGCGATCCGTGTGTTTCTGTTCCTAACGAGCATAGGACCGCTGCCTTATTTGGTATCAGACTGTGCTCATTTCCCGATTTGGAATCCCCATGCCTTGCCACAACACGCTTTGAGCGACACTTGATGCGGGTGGTGTTTCGGAGAATAATCCAGGGACGCGAAGTGCAAACCGTAATGCTATCTCGGTCTCCACACATCCATCCGCTCGATAATGGTCACCTGGACCGGTCTGAACATCGATTGTGGCACCAAGTCGGGTATGCAACTACCTCGGATTGGATCTCACATTCTCAATTACTATATGCTTGTATGCAGAAATAGATTTTACTTAGATACAGTGTTTTAGTACCGAGGTGACAGCAGCGGTAGCGGACGCTGCACACCCAAACAATCCATCTTGAATTGCAGCACTTGGAAAAGGCGCCCATCCGAATTGCTGTCCGGGTCTCCGGGTGAGCACACTCTGACCGAAATATAGTACGACTACGGAGGCCTATGTCCTAGCGAGCAAATATAGACAGGTGTTGCGCAATTTGTGTGCAATCACCAAGCAATCACGAACAGCATCTCGGCCTCGAGCGCTCACAGCCACAACCTTAAGGACGAGCATAATTGACGCTTGTGCCACCAGTGGCCCGAGGTGGGCCGAAGCCTGTAATGACGCACCAATTGCCTTTCCTTGCTCGCTTGATAACGATCACCTGAGTGAGTGTTGATTGTGGCACAGGTGTGCATAGTGGCACCGCGTTGCCCAGGCATTATTTGCCAGGTTCCGTGAAAGCGGGTCTTCGCCTCGTTGGCACTAGGATGTTGTGTCGAATGCGACGTGTTGAAAGGCGATAAAGTTTTCAGGATTAATTTAATAACCACTGCAGACCCATACAATTGATTTTGACATTCAAGCATAGGGCCCAATTCGATTGCGCTCTGTCGTCATGCAATGCCCTCACTCGCCACCAATGGACGGAACGTCCAACAGGATTCAGATATCATTTGACCACCGCTCTGTAGTTGTTGTAGCAGAGCTCGCCCGCGTGCGTGTATTGCAGAGGGACGGTCTCAGATTTAATAGCAGAGGCATTCAATACCTCAGAGTGCTCTGGCTTCGATTTGGTGGATGGGTGTGCGGAATTCACAGGGAAAGCAAAGTCTAATTAGGGCAGGTTGTTCAGCATACAGTACACGGAGCTCAGCGGAAGTAGATACAGCACACCGAACAAGGAGCCGGAATAACATAAATGGTGTAAATGAAATGTACACTTAAGTTTGCTCATCGCCGTTCTCCGTAAGGGACCATAATCTCGTACGCCGCCCTGGCTCCCGCGCCACGGGCCATTGACATCGTGCTCACCGCACACCACACGAACTCGCGTCCAGCGCCTCGCGGCCCCCGTCACAGGCGCCTTGACCGAGCCGAAAAGCCGTGTAGACTGGCACCTGCGGCAGCGCCGTGCACGCGATGGAGAAATACCGTCACATCGGGACGAGCTCGTCGACGAGGTAGTCTATGCCGATAATGAGCACGAAGACGTAGCAGCGGCGCAGCACGATGTCTTCTATGCCCACCTGTCATCGCCATTCGCGGTGTCCTATGCGCGGCGGAGGTCGGCGACGATCGCACGCGAGACACCGACCGGGCCTAGCCTGGCTTACACCTCGCACCAAGCCACGATGTCGAAAAATAGTAGCGTGACAGTGGTGGGGAAAATCAGCCGCGGAAGTAAATGTCAGTGGCTCAATTGAATGACGAATGAGATAGCGGAGTGTGCTGTACAGATGGGTATGTGCATAGAAAATTTTAGACTTTGCCAAGACCTGTCAGCACCCGCTGGGAACAAAGCATTTGCACGAGCACTGTAAATGGCATGTTAAGTTAGCCAAAGAAGTCTTCCAAATGCGCCTCAGGCTGAACGTTTACTCGCCTTTGTGATAGCAAAAGTCTCCCCGCGAGCGCAAGGAAGTGTTCGGATCGACTGTCATCTGGCTATCACAGATATCATTTCACATATCCATGAGGGGCCCAACATACTGAGGTCGCTAGGGAATACAGCGGCTCGTTTCTCGCAGTCGACTGCGAGATCTTCAAGGAGGCGAATGGACGACGTTCTTCATCCTCTAGTCCCAAGACGTAGGCAGCTCAAGGATCCCGCCAGGATGATTGCAATGAGCCTGGGGAGGTCGGTAGCCGTATGTGTGCTGTGAGTCGATACCAATCAATGCTGCCCTGCTACCGAGGAAGACATCTCACTTTGTTATGCAGTTGGATGTCCGGCTGGTTACACAAAGACCTCCCTCAAAGAGCCAAAATCGGGAGGGCCGACGTCCTCTATGGCCCGGGTGATGTCGTTGGAGGCCGATATGCGATACGCAGCGTATGCAAGAAAAACGGTCCACTCCTCATCGGCCCCCTCGCTTCCACTCCGCCATAGTTCGCAGATGGCGGCTTGAGACGGGCGCGGCAGGCGTGCAGACGAGAGCCCCACGAGGAATAGGCGTCGCAGGCTGACGTAGCGCATGGTGAGCATGAGGATGCCCTTGAATGCGACTGGCTACGTATCCAGCAATTCTGAGCTGATTGTGGGATCAGACGGGGGAAAGCAGGCGAATGAAGCCACCCACCCATGCATATTTCAGCACTCTGCTGCTGGACTGTTCCAGCTTCGGAACGATCTTTGAGCCACATATGGACCTCGCCAGGCTGATGGCATTGACAATAGCAGCAGCAGAAGACTGCTGCAAGAGATAGATTTTGTCGAGTCGCGCCAGACACTCCACTTGATGCGCCTCGGCGGCGTCGGTCGCAGCGGCAAGCCCCAGGCCGAATATCTCGCCCACCTAGCGAGAAGCTCGCTCTATATGCGTACCACCCGCCGAGAAGAGGATGTTCAGATGCATCCCCGGCCCGTTCTTAACCACCTGTGGCCGCGGAGAGACACAAGCGCGTTCGGGGCGTGGCGCTACCACAACCGCCCAGCCGAGCTCCTGCGGGTAGGAAATTGGCGTTTGAGACCGGTGTCGGGCAACTAGTATGCAAGAAAGGGAGGGGGGCCTAACAATCACGAAGCTCTGCGGGCCTTCGGCTGGGGGTTAAGACGGGCTCGGTAGTGAGGCGACCAGCAAGGAAGGGAGAGAGGGGAACCCGACAGACCTGACAGGCCGCTGGCTGGGGATGTCGAGGAACCCACCGCGAGCCCCCACTCTACTCGAGCATCTTGGAACACGCAGGGCGCATGAGACCGCACAGGATCTGCAGAAAAGAAAATGTGGGGATCGGAAGCTTTAGCGCTTTCTCCAAAATCTGAGCCCCTTTGTCCTTCGCTCAGGATAGGTTTGAAGCCATGCTGAGAAGGCTTCCCCGCCGGTGGCCGGGGTTGTGATACAATCCGCTGAGGATCGACGAGGGCCCTGGCCGCGTCCCAAGCTTTACAGCTCGCTCCGACTCTCCAGTCCCAATATAGCGCAGAGATAACTGCAGGACGCAATAGATTGTGGACTTCGAGTGGTGTGGTTCTCCCGCGAACGGAACTGGGTATTTGCCGCATGGCTGCGTGATTGAAGTTCTAAAGGCTAAAGCCGCGCGGCACAGTTCCCGATGATCTGCGTCGGAGCCAGCAGACTTGCGGTGTGAAATAAAGAGAGATAAATTCTATGTTAAACAAGATATTAAGCATGCAAAGGGTAGAGCGAAGTAAATACAGCACACCATACGAGGAGCCGGGATAAAATACATGGTGCAACCCAAATGCGCACTCAAGCCTGCTCATTGCCACCCTCCATAAGCGCGACGATCCCATACGCCGCCCCTGCCGCCGCGCCGCCCACCAACATGGTGCTCACCGCGCCCCACACGTATCCACCCGCGCCACGCCCTGCCGCCCCTGTCACCCTCGCCTTGACCGCGCCGAAGATGAGCAGCACGAGCCCCGTGACGACGCACGACCACAGCAGCGCCGTGCGCGCGTGCGCGATGAAAAAGTACGGCAGCAGCGGGACGAGCCCGCCGACGAGGTACCCCATGCCGATCGTGGCCGCGGAGACGTAGCAGCGGCGCAGCGAGATGTCCTCGATGCCCTCCGCGAAGCGCAGCAGGAACGGCGTGAGCCCCGCGTCGCGCGCCCAGCGCAGCGCGCGGCCCTCCCCCACACCCTCGCTCGCATCCTCCGCGCGGCGCAGGCTCGCGGCGACCGCGCGCGACACGCCCTCGTCGACGCCGATCGGCCCGAGCACGGCGTGCACCTCGCGCTCCATCTCGCCCGCGCAGCTGCGCGCGACGCGCGCGGCGGTCGTGCGCCGCAGGAAGTGGAAGTGGTCGCGCTCGGCCTGCGCGGCGAGGAAGCCGCCGATGCCCATCGAGATGGCGCCCGCGATGAGCTCCGCGACGCCGCCGATGATGACGAGGCGCGACTCGCCGAGCGAGGAGAGGCCCGCGGTGAGCGCGAAGGGGACGGTGAGGCCGTCGGAGAGGCCGATGACGCTGAGGAGAGGGAGTGGTCAGCAAATGACGAGGGAAGATAGAGGGGGGGATAGAGGGGGGACGTACACGTCGCGAACGACATCTGGGTCGATGAGCGTGCGGTCGTCCTCGCCCTTGAGCTCCTTGCAGCAGATGCCGCCGTCGCGATTGTGCATGGCGCACTTGGACGTCAGTGGGGCCGGCGCCGAAGCAGGGTTGAGAGACCACACGGGCGGCTTGGCAGTGGACGCTGCGTTTTGGGGGCGGTTGAGCGGGACGGACGCGGCGGTGTCTGAGGGCGACATGCTGGGACCTTTGGGGGGTGCTTAGACTGGTAAAGAGTGTTCGTCGTTTGCGTGAAGAGAAAAGCAGGAGATGCGACGAATTCGAAGGGGAGATAAAAATTTGGTGGTCGCGCAAGTCGTTGTCGGGCAAGCCGGATCTGCGCTTTGGCGGGGATGATTCAGCCACCTTGGGCACGTGCACGCAAATATGGGATGCCCGTCGACAAGTTTGCAGTAATCTCACTGCAGTCGCTGTTAGTCTCTCCCAGACATCCTTCAAATACTCGTACCTCGTCACGGTTCTGGTTTTCTGCTCAACACGTAGATTCAAGCGTCAAGTGCTTGTAACCATCAGACAGCTTGCCACTGGCAATGAAAAACTCAGAGTATCAGACTGTGGTTAAACGATGAATCGATGACTAGATATCGATGTCTCATCATCGTTCGTAGCTGTACGAGCAACTCCTCCACTGCGGCTCTGTGGACCTCTCTATCCTCCACGCTTTCTGTCATGCCTGAAACATCCCTGGATTTCACCCTCCGACACGTACTACGGGGCTTGAATAAGCTAGAAAGCTGATCAGGCGTGATACTACATGCCATGCACACTGACTTTGGCCCGGTACCCATCTGAGGCGGTCTGTTGCTGAGGGCCCTCTTCATGTTACTGATAGGGGAGATGTCCCTGAGTCGTGCGGCAGTCCAATAGTGGCAAAGCTTCACCTTCGTGATGCTTTGTGTGCCCCAACATGTGCCTGTAAGCACACGGCTTTCACTAAGGTACTGCCCGCACCCATGTTTTGCGCTTCAGGACCCTAGAGGTGCCTCGTGCTTTCCAGGCTTTCGTTTGATTGGCAATTTTGCCACCAAACAGCCACCGGTACTCGTTCTTCTTGCTCAACCGAGTTGCAGTCTCTATTTGGCAGAGCTCTTCGATCTTGGGATCCGACACGCACTGTTATTTGCCAACATACTAATCTCTTGCTGCATCGCTGTTTCGGAGCAACTCTCGTTCACCTGCACTCATTTAATTTTCTGCGACAACAGTACGGTACATTGCTTTGTTGTGTCCATCCTAGCTCTGACATCGCCTCGTGTACTTGGAAATCAATCGGCTTGCCACAGATCCTAGTACAGCTGTCCGATGAGATCTTTTGCGTTGAGATCAAACTCCTTGCCGCAGATCCAACAGGTGCAACCTCTGTACATCGGCGAACATCGTGGTTTCGATCTTGCCACCGCCACGTATTCACGTTACCACACATTTCACTATCAAAGATCGGGCCATCAATTGTACATTCGACCGAGCCTTCGAAACGTTTTCACGCATATGGCATATGGTGTGCACTTACGCGGCAAGTGCTACCTAAATATATTGTATAAATAATATGGGCACAGATACATCACAGGCATTACTTCCGTTTCCACCTCGACATCACCACTTGATTATTCCCAGTAACTCACGCTTGCCCCAAAATCTCGCATCTCGCTCCCCCGACCCGTCTTTCTTTGCGTCTACAACACCTGGAGCCATGCAGGCTAGCCCGACGCCCACCGCCCCTACGATTCACGCCAGTGACACATCCAGGGGTTCGAGGAAACGCCAGCGCAGTAGTGTCGACCTGACCAGGTCAACCCTCGAAACCGTCCAGCTCCACATAGCTGCATGCGTGGCCCTACTAACGGCGGAAAATGTGGCTGAAGATGACCTGGACTTCATCCACCTGTTGAGCTACAGCGATAAGCTCTTGATGGTGAAAGATGCTCAGAGCAAAGGATTCGACACGATGGTGAGGCCTGTAACTCGCTATCGTCATGACATACACTGAATGTGCGCTCAACTTGAAGGCAATTCCTTTTTCCAGTCTCAAGATTGAACATTTACCCCGCCTGAACATCACCTACGACAAGGCAGTCATTAAATCTGTGCAGACTTTCCGGGATTCGATCATCGACGCAATTCCAACCGCCTTTTATGGTTTGAATATTGACCTAGAGCGCTGGATTCGAAACTTCCAAGATAAAGTGAGCCACATTCACAAGCGTGTTAATGTGCAGGTAAATCCTTGAGCTCTAACTACGTTTTATGGACATTCTAACATGTTACGGCTTTTCTGTGCATCTGCATGAAGAATGAGGCAGGACGTCGGTTCTACGTCAATCAAGCGGTGTGGGACGTGATGGATTATTGCGAGGTCGTCCTGACGGGTCAAGAATTCTGTGTTCTCCCGGAGCTAGTGCTAGCAAGGAGTAGCAAGGCGTCCAGCAAGGCGTCCAGCAAGACGTCCAGCAAGACGTCCAGCGAGACATCAACCACGGCAACGAACACGGCAACGAACACGGCAACGAACAAAGCACCACGCAAGTCCACGCAAAAGGAGGCAGGTAAGAAGGTGGATAAGAAGGCGGGTGAGGTAGGTAAGGAGGCGGACGAGGAGGCGGACGAGGAGGCGGATAAGGAAGTGAACAAAGAGGCGGGCAATTTCGGTCTCTGCGTCAAGGGCACGACCACAGCAGAGCAATCTTCGGAGATCGTTAAGTGTATCACCCTCTTGACAGGTGTCGCAGATTACGCTCTGTGGAACTTTGGCACGGATGCTTCTGAACAGGTAGTTTGTGAGTCTTTCTGCTTCATTCCTAGGTCTCGCTGAATATTCATCCTACATCGTATGTGCAGCAACGGTGCGAAAGATGAAGATCTTGCCGCGGCGCCCATATGCAAATACAACTGGTCACATTGTTACTGTTGAATCAAAGCGGCAGCTGAGTACGCCCGGGGAAATCGACGCGGCTATCGCTCAGGCTGCGGGGGAGTGTTTGGTAATGTAAGTACTTGATCACAGATCTCACGATTACCTAGTATGCATGACTGACTTATCGCTCCCTGATTAATGCAGAGCCCAACTTATGGTGTCAGTCCGGTACCAGTGAATCTTGCAGAGGCAGATGTTGACTAATATTTCACATATTTCACAGAGAAGCATCGGTGCCGTTTGTGGTGACCAGTGGTCTCAAATGGATCTTCGGCGTGTTAAACCGCACCGGAGTAGCTCAAGAATCTGGCGCTTCATATGTTTTATGGCACTCCGAAGCATTGGAACTCAGTGTCACAGAGTCCGGCGAGGAAGGGGAAGGTGCAGCGTACAGGGCGGTATTCGAATCACTTCTCTTCTGGGTAAGTTCTTGAATCAGATATAGGGTGAAGTCTATCCTGATGTTCAGCCCCCAGATTATCGGCTCAGCAGAAGATATGCAACACATATTCAACAAGCAGCCTACAATTTAATTACTATTTCTAGAATAATTCCCCAAATCTATAACTACTATGTTCCCTTTCCGTTGCAGATACGTTAATCGACCCACTCCTTCGTCCATCATAGGGGGCCTGTATGGCATGAAATCGCGAGGAACTTGGAAGCGCATGTTTTGCGTGTCATCGAGTACTGGGAGGTCATGCAATTCGTTTCTACACGAGTAGCTGATCGGAAGAGCGTAGCCGTCATGAAAGCGCAGTATCGCTTTGTGTAATCCAAGGAAAGCTTGTGGGGGCTCTTGCTTCAAGGTAATTCGCAAAAATGAAGACGGCGCAAGATCGGGATCATGTGGGATGACGAATTCATAAATACTAGTTCCTTTAAGCACAACAAGCCGTGTTTGCTGCGAGTCCGTCATCAAGCGCGACACCCATCCCACTCTTATCTTACCGCCTAGAGGGATGGTATGAATGGGGCTCTGTAACGGGCCGTCCTCCACAGAGATATCGGTTGTGTGTGCGATTTCCGGCAGGTGGTATATGGATAGAGACTTATCTGTGACGACGAGAACTCTGGATTGTGGAAGGAGTCTTACACAGGACCATAGCTGTATATGATCTTGAGCGGATGGATCATTTCGGCATAAATCGGACTAACATACCGGTGGTGAGGTTGATTTGACACGAAGGGACGATTTATAATACGTGTCCGACGTAGTTTCCCTCCAATGAAATAGCTCCACACAATGGTGTCCTCCACCGCCGCCGCTAATGTGGACAAAATATTCGTTTGTGAGCGCGGCGTCTACCCACAGGTACTCTCCACTGGTCCAAAAGGAGTTGACCATCTGAGCGGTGAATTTCGTTCCGTCTTCGGACAAGGATACTCGCCAAAAGTACACCTTGACGTCATCCAGATCTGAAGCTGAGCATTGACAATCTTCTCAATCAACTGTTCCTGTGCATCGTTAAGTTGACTCACCAGGGTCGCATCGATCCAAAACTAGATTGAAAGTGAGTTCGGGGGCTTCTTCGTCAATGTGATACACTAGGCTCATTGCTGGCCACTTATCATCATCTTCTCGCGGCTCCCAGATGCTCTGATGAGACGGCTCGGGAGCGTCCAGATCCGTCACAACCAGGCCGCCGAATGCCAAGGTGGACACAAGCCATCGACCACCAGGAAGCAGAATGCTGTGCTCAGCTTTGCGATTCGGATAAAAGCTGCGTTGTCTGGGAGACATTTGTGAGCAATTTGGAGGCCACTTTTCAAATTGCGTGAGACGTCTCATTGCCCAGTCCTCCAACTCGTCTGCGGTATAGCGCTCGATTGCACGGTCTAGGGGTGTATGATAAGGGTCACATGCCTGGGCTCGCTTGACGAGCTGCACTCGAATGCCGCGGGTCTTCGAAATGTGGTGCAAAGCTTTGCAAGTCTTTGCATGGGCCAAGGTAAACGAAGTGGTCGTGTTCAACAAATATGCGTCACGTACCATCCTGATACGAAGCAACTCGAGCCAATCGAGATTCTTGACAACTTCTTCAAGTAACTCCAGTGGCAGTGACAGAAGGTGAGTCCGTTTACGCAGAATGCGACCATATAGACCTACGCACAAGTCAGTACAATTTCGATTTAAACGAAATGTGCGTACTTTTTGGTGCGTATCCGAGAAGAGCGCAGGCGACAGAAGAGATTCGGAAAAGAGCATTCGACATGATTTGCCAGGGCGCCGATAGGATGAGAGAGAGAAAATTCATACAGACACAAGCGCCTATAGCTTCAAGCAATTGTACGACCGTCGGTCGACGCGTCGTCCGAACTGAAAACGTCACGGTGGCTGTGTATGACGCCGACAAATGCCATGAACTTGCACGTGTGTGACAGCTGGCACAGGTTTCTAGGACAAATTCAAATTGATGCAACTGACTTCCTTGCAGTGCATAATCTTACCCTCAAAGAGTAATTCAACTTCAACCACCTATTTATCCGTTCTATCTATCTGCCCGTCTCTTTATTTCTTCCTTTCTCTAGCCACACCTCGGGCTTCTCGACATCATTCGAATTTCGGACGCTCATTCGAACTTGAACGTCATCAAAGGGATTCAGTCATGTTTGTAGTCTTATCACCGCGCTTTCCTTCTCAAATTTTAGAAACTATAAGCGGCAACTGAGGCCTGGGGTCATCCCCCACCGAAGGTGTGACTATCCCCCCTAAAACAAGAATCAGAACTCAGTGGCCTTTCTAGAGCAGAGCAGATTCCTCTGACCTAGAATCCAAATTATCTTTTTATCCGACAGGGAGAACGCAAAGGAATCGAGTAGAACAGTCGTGACGATCTCTATGATTGATGATTTTTTAGCCCGTTGGACATCACCGTAAGCATAGCTGGACTGACTCATTTCAAGCTGAGAGAACTTGAAACCGCTGCGGAGATGATCATGTCAGCCGTGCTCAACATATTCCTGAATCCAGAGCATGCTCACATGCAGGCCCGGCTCCCCCCTAGGAAGGTCATCCTAAATACCCGAAACATGAGCTCCGAGCAAACATGCAGAATGGCGAAGAACTAACATGTTCGAGTACACGCCAGGGAACCGCGCGGCTGCCGCATTCTCCGGCAGCGGCGCAAGCCAGCGCTCTGGCTTCCACTCGTGCGCATCGGGGCCCCACATCTCCGGGTCGCAGTTCGCGCGCATGATCGCGATGGAGAGTATCGAGCCCTTTGGGACCGCGAGCTCGCGGATGGCGGTGCCGTCGCGCCCCGCTATGGGCCGCGCGAGGGGCAGCACCGTGTCCTTCTTTGCGCTGCGGAACGGTGAGCTCGGACACGACTCAGGCGCGGAGTGTGGGGCTCACACTCGGTCAATGAACGGTGCTGGGGCGTAGCTGGGCGCGAGTGAGTGTGGATTGCGGGTATTAGAATGTCTGGGACGTACAGTCGCAGGGTCTCCCGGATGACCGCGTCGAGGTATTGGAGGCCGTCAAGCTGCTTGTAGTCCAGGTCCCCGTCGCTGTTCCTTGCCGCATGGATTTCATCGCGGAGGCGAGCCTGCACATCGGGATGCTGAGCCAGCAAATGGAAAAGACGCGCAAGAGCAGAGGATGTCGTGTCAGTTGCGGCGAAAACTAGTGTCCTGTAATGTTGTAGCAATGTTAGCCAGGCTCGCTCAGAATGTGGTGTTGATCTACTCACGTCACTTGGCCAACGAGCTCCGCGTCGGTGAGGCGATCCTCCGCCTCCGCCTCCTTGTTAGCATTGACTAGAAGAAACGTGATTAGAGAAATTTAGTGACGCCTGGAGTTTGAATGCTTAGTGACCACCCACGCAGAATGCTCATAATATCCTTTCCACCCCCGACCTTCTCAGGGACGTCCGCCCCGCCCTGCTTCGAGCGCAGCACCTCGTGCGACGTCGCGTCCATCAGATCCACCATCCCCCGGAGGCTCTGCACGTCCACGGACGGTACGCGCTCGACGAGCCAGCGCAGCAGCGTGGGCGAGCCCCAGCGCGCCATGTGCGGCACGAACAGCGCCAGCTTCTGCAGGCGGAAGGCGGTCGGGCTGCGTGAGGCGCGAGTCGTGAGTTGCCGGGATGCGGATCAAGGGACAGATACGCACACGAAGTTCTTGATGGCGAGGGTGTACGGGTGCGCGGGGCCCCCGTCCAGGTTGTCGAAGCTGTATCCTGCCATGTTGCGCGCGATTA
>JACXVL010000008.1:291347-375550 GCA_014898675.1 Athelia sp. TMB | reverse complement strand
ATACCAAGCAGGAACTGGCTGAGATGCTCAACAGTGTCCAACGTCATACAAAATGTGCACCAGGATACTGCTTGCGCAAGAAAAAAGGCACTGATGAAACCTTCTGCCGTTTTGGATATCCTAAGGCCTGCAGAGACACAACAGAGCTGTCTAAAGACCAAGGACGTGACTTTGCAGAGCTGAACACTCGCAGGAATGATGAACTACTAAACTCATTCAATACTGTTTTCATTTTGGGATGGCGTGCGAACATTGACTTCCGTCCTGTCATTAATCGGGATGCTGTCATTGCTTATGTCGCTAAATATGCTAGCAAGGCAGAAACCTCATCGAGCTCTTATCAGGAAACCTTGCAAAAGGTGATTCGACATTTGAGGGATGAGCAAGGAGCAGGGATTGCATATCAAAAACTACTTTCGTCATTTGCAGCAGAGCGAGACATCTCTAGACAGGAAACCTGCCATATCATTCACAAACTTCCCTTGGTTCGATCATCCCGAATTGTTCGCAATTTGCATCTTTCACGTGATGAGTCTTCAGAGGCAGTGGACTTTGCAACTTCTGAAAAGACACGCAAAGGGGTTTTTGACAGATACAAGGAGCGCCCAGTTGAGACCCAAGTAGAGCTAAACAATGTCTCTTTGCTTGAGTGGGCTACACATTGGGATTGGGACAAAAATAAAATCCGCAGACGAGGTGCACGTCATGCCAAACCTTATTGTCTCAATATCTGGCCTAGACCAATCCCTGATATCAATGAGCCTGATATATATGAGAACTGGTGCTACTCAAAATTGGTTCTTCATCATCCATTCGTCCAAGACCCCTCACAGCTGCTCAAAAACTCTGCCAATCCTCATGGACCCTCTCATAGCAACTGGACCATTGCATATCGAAAAGAGTGCCTTGATGTTGGCCATGTTCATCCTGCGGATTCACTTCCCACTGATACCCAAGTTCCTGATGATGATGCAGACTCTGAGTCTGAGTCTATGGCAGGCGATGAAGATGATACTTGGCATGCGAATTGGATGCAAGAGGCAGGACGTGCGCCAAATGCAGCTGTTCAGTCAGACTTGGAGAATTTGGGTGGACGTGACATGGACATTGAATACGAGTGGGTAGAGAACTCCGCTAGCCAAGCTGAAATCAATCTAGCTAAGAAATGGCTGGCAGACTCTGTCAAACTTTCGCCTAATGATGCCGCAGTGGAGCTTCCAGATGTTCACTATTCATCACTCAAATCAGAGCAGCGTGAAGTGTTCCTGCAAGTCATGGACTATTTCAAAAGAGTACAGATGGGAGGCGATAAACCAGAACCATTTCGTATCAATGTTGATGGTACTGCAGGCACTGGAAAGTCCTATCTCATTTGGTGCATCACCAAGGCTCTCAGAGAGATGTTCCAAGATGAACTTGAAGGGCGGGATCCTGTTATCAGATTAGCACCAACTGGAGCAGCTGCATTTGGCATTCGAGGCTGGACTATCAACTATGGGCTTAGTATTTCTGTACGCGAGGGCAAAGAGTTCAATCAGCTAGGTCAGAGTGCATTGGGACGTCTTCAGACACGGTGGAAGGATGCAAAGATGCTCATTTTGGATGAGAAATCAATGGTTGGAAGAAGTCAAACTGGTCGAGTAGATAGGAGAACTCGACAGTGTTTCCCTGCACATGCCAACAAAATCTTGGGTGGATTGCCAGTAATCTTTTTTGGAGACTTTGCCCAACTGCCTCCTATTGGAGATACACCACTCTACTCCACAAAAATTTCACCATTCCGCTCTGCATTAACTTCTGAAGGCCGCACAGTCTTTGAATCACTAGACCAATCTGTTACTCTCAGCCATGTGTTCCGTCAGGAGGGTCAAAGCGCAGACCAGATTCAATTCAGAGATGCATTGATGCGTCTACGCACATATTCTTCAACTGAAGACGACCACAAGCTTTTCTCAGAGCGATTCTGGGATAATCTTCTACCTGCAGACCGCACTAGATTCCAAAATGCTCTTCACCTCCTGCCTACTCGCCAATCTACGTTTGAGTTCAACCGTCGTCAGCTGGCTGGAATGGCAAAGCCTGTCTTGCGATGCTTGGCCAAGCATAACTCTGCAGAAGCAAAGAAGGCTTCAGATGATGATGCTGAGGGACTAGAAAAAGAAATTCTCATTGCTGAAGGTGCAAAAGTTATGCTGACAAGGAACTCATGGACTTCGAAAGGTTAGAACTTATTTATTATCCAAATTTACATGACTGACCAACATCCACAGGACTTGTGAATGGCTCACAGGGAATTATCAAGAAGATTTGGTTTGATCATAATTCCAATCCTCGAATCCATCTCCCTGCAGTGATTTTTATCGAGTTTGATGGATATACAGGTACAGTCGAATAATCTCCTAGATGATATATAAATTAACACAGTATTTTGCCACCAGGCCCTGATGTACCTACATGGTCAGGCATACAGCCATCATGGGTTCCAATTGTACCATTTACAGCTCGCTGGGAGTCAAAGTCTGGTCAAGGCCTTACTCGCACTCAATTTCCTTTAACCTTGGCATGGGCTATCACTATTCACAAGAGTCAGGGAATGACTTTGCCTGAGGCGTCCATGGACTTGGGCCGTGCTGATTTCTCCCCTGGGTTGTCATTTGTGGCTATTTCAAGAGTCAAGAATTTAAAGAGCCTAGCATTCCGATCAAGCTTTGAGCACAGTCGTTTGCTCAAGACACAGGAAACTGAGTCAATGAAAATGCTGCAAGAAGAGAATGAGCGTCGGGCTGCCAATGTTTTTACTAGGAAGGTCTATGGCTCAAATTTGGATGAATATGTCTTTGACAGCAAACGGCAGACTGATAGTCGCCTCGCGTTTTGAATTCGATTCAGTCCCACGTCATCTGATGTCAGTGCGCTCGCCACCTAACGCCATCTTTCCTTTATTTGTCAAACATTTACAGAAACTTCCCAGGAATTGAGAGGAAATTCAGGATCACATGTTGGTTAGGTCAGGTGGGTGCAAACAAAATTTCAAAACGCGAGGCGACTATCAGTCTGCCGTTGGCTGGAATAATTAATTCATGTACATGTACTTAGTATTTATTTTCGGAAAATTTTGTGTAATAATCAGAATGCAGCCTTGCACTATATAAGCTGTGACTACAAGCTCCCCCAACCCCAGGGGGCCCTCCCACTGAATGATATTTAGTCATTCTCAGTTTCCCTCGGGTGTTACCTGCTCTGGTCGGATTTGAGTGGCTCCGAAGTGCTTGCGGGCAATTTCTGTTCTCCTCAGGTTCCCTCTGCAGTGTACTGCAGAATGGGACTCGAATTATTGCTATATAATACAATTTCGGTGCCCCTCGGGCGCCATCTGCTATACCCAGACCTCCTACAGCACAGATACACCTGGCCGGTTGCCCCGCTACCCGCTCGTCCTCGACAACCTCCCTGGGTGATCCAATCACGTGAGCCGAGGAGACATGGCCTGTAGCTAAGCCATTTCAGCTAAACCCGATAGGAAAGAAAAGAGAATGGTGCGTACATCCACAACATGGGCTTTCATTTGGTTATGGTGTTGCGTATTGTGCTATACAATAGCTGATACCGTTATTGTGAGAGCGATATTAGCTAACGAAGCAGTTAATGAATGCAACACTTACCCAATATCGCGCATATAGTCGACTGATGAAGCCTAAATGGCCGTCAGTGGGCGGATATGGATCGGTGAAGGATGCGAGTTTACCTGTATGGCATCCCGCGTACTGGGACGTCTTGAGAAACCTATCGTTGTGAATAATAAAGGTAGACAGGGGAGGATGAATGTCATACCCAGGCAGATTAGTCGAGACCCGACACTTGTGTATCATGTCGAGCTCTTTCAACAGAAGCAGAAACGATCTTCGTTAGTTTCGACGCGTACTGAATGTCTCCATTCGCTGTTGAGACATACCTTGGATTCCGACGTGTCGCATCGTGCTCCAAGATGGGCCCACCAACAGCGGCACTCTGGCCGGACCATCGTACGCAGCTGCTCACTTGGCGACCAGATCCCCGTCGTCATCAATTTCGCATGTAGTTACCAGGTAAAGAGATGCAGGCGGAGGGGAGGGGAGGGGAGGAACAAGGGGGAAGATGGTGGTAAGAGGACAAGGTGCGCGCGCCATGGGACTTGTAAAACCCGACACTTATGAAATGCATTTCGATTACCGATGTGATATCGCAGTCGATAGCTTGCGATGACGCAAAGTTCTTGAACATATTTATAGAGTCTAAGATCGCGAAGTCTTACGATCAGATTGCGATCAGATATGGAATCATTGAATTCGAATTCGATGTCATTCACCCGAGCAGACCAGGACGCGACAGAAATCGTCCGGATACGCGGGCCATATCCGATCCGCACTGACGCACCCCGAGTCAGTTTTCACTGGGGATGAGCGCTGAGCGCTGAGCGCCACTGTGCACGTGCACGTATATCCATCGACGCGGCTCTAATTATTTTCCCAGCTTCCTGCCAGCATCTCGACCTAAACCATGCCCCCTTGTCAAGTCTGCGTAAGCCCGGCAGCAACGCGTTGCTCAAGATGCAAAATGGCTAACTTCTGCTCGTCTGCCTGTCAAAGTTCTGCTTGGCCCACCCACAAAGGGGTCTGTGGGCGGCTCGCGACCACTTCGCCCGTCCCTTCAAGCTCCTCTGGTGCCTCGCCCCCAGTCATATTGATTATAGGCGAATTCAAGAACAACTTCTACTCGCGCCATCAGGATCTCTTGTATGAACTACACAGGCGCAGCGTGGTCGTGATAGCCCGGAGCGTGCAAGTCAGCATGGCTGGTTTAGATCTGCAACCACAAGCTGTCCTATTAGCGGATGAAAGGGTAATGCAATATGGGTGGCAAAGCGTGTTAAGGCGTGTTGTGGACTCGAGCAAGACACACGGCTGTCGGCTAGTCATAGGTGCTGACTATGCAGGTCAGGGTACGCCATCCCGTCTCACACAACCCGTTTGAAGCGACCTTCGCTAATGAGTTTCATTTAGCCAGAGGCCTCAACGAACTTTTCCAGAGCCTGCGAGTCCCTTGGCAATACAAAGACTACTTCCGCACCGATTTTGAGCTCTCCCCGTCATGTACCGCGCCAATCCAGCATGCTGTCGGTCTAGCGCAATCGTTCAGCATGAAAGCGAGTCACCTGACTGGTGTCCGCGCGACAGACGCGCTCTACGTACCTCCACGAGGTGCCACACTCCAGTCGGCGGTCTTCCTTCAGGAATCAGTTGCGGACAAGGCAGGCTGCGGGGCCGCGTATATGCAATATGGCACTGGCTGGCTTGGCTACTCAGGCGACAACAACACTGAGGGAGGGAGCACCAAGCTCCAACTCGCGATGTGCGGGCTTGGATTGGAGGTACGTCCAGTATTTTGGCAACCCTATTCGCTCGTTGATTGCGGACCAGGATTGCACCCTCACGGACCAGACAACCGCAAATGGGGCCACGCGTGGCTCATTCCAAGGCCCTTCCGGGCAATCCATCAACGTCTCGTATTCAGGCGTGGCTGGTATCAACAACCCTGACCCCGATCCTGGTGCTGTCAGTATCGCCACGGACGTTGATTTCTGGATGCGACCGGCGTGGCGCGTCTCGAACGACGCCTCGCCGCGGCAGAGTCGCTGGGACCGGGACCGAAACTTGAGTATGCCGTCGATTCCATAGGATCGCAAACTGTTAGCGCATTCAGCAGATGTGGTAGATTGAGAATCGGCGACCATGATAGTATGCTATTTGCAGAGCGACTTGAAAACGGTCTTTATTTGGTGCATCGTGATCACGGTCACTTCCCGAACGGCTTTGAAGTGCATCATCGAGACAATCATCCTTGATTTGACTATTTGGAATCTATAATTATGAACCTGAGGATGGCTCGAGTTCAGCTTGACGATGACTGCGACGGCGATGACCGACGACGAACAGGAGGAGGGACGATATCTTGGACGCGACCGTGAAGTGAGCATTTAGGATAAGTATGCACCCGATGTTGATGGAACACAGGCGGAGATGTATGTAGTGGCTGAGGGATGATCTTTAGATGCTGTTAAGGTGTTGAAGGACCCCCTGGAGCGACGACTGTGTGGGGTAGTGCCCGTTTTCTCTCTGGCTCGACTTTCCGTGCCCTAAAATGAACGATTGGGCGAATACATGGTTCGCCTGCATGAGAATAACTTTAGCTCGTTGTGGGATATCAAAGACATCTGGATGAATTCTATCCAACCTGAGCCGGCCCAAGAGTGCGCAAAGTCTGATAACTGTAACAGTCATGTGGCGCCACCGGGAGCCGACGGATAACAGCGGACAACAGGGGATAATTTTGACAGCAGACCTTGACAAGACCTTGACGGCATCGTGCCTACTGCAAGCAGGGCTCCAAGCTTCTTGTCCTCCTGCCTTTCAGTTGGCTCAGTATGCTCTTCAAACCCCAGGATCTGAATTCACTGGCGGTCGAGGATCCGCTTGGAATCGTGTATGTCATCGAGACTTCCCAGCAATTCTGGTCAGGTGCGTAGGTGTCTCATCATACTCGCTTGAGGTGAAGACTGATTGTCTAAGAAACTTTTTGTAGAGCTGGAAGATGTAGTTCATTTCTCTAATGAGAATACTCCAACATTGTCCCTGCTTGATTCTTCCCTGAAGAGATTCATGACATTGTGTGCATCCTATCACGGTAAGCCCTTCGCTCGATATACTTGCTAGAAGCTCACGTAAATGCTCCGTTTTGGCAGAGCAATACTTACAAAGCCCCTTCCAACTCGAACATGCCTGCGAACTCCTTCTCGATTCTGAGTTATTCGTGTTTCATTCAGAAAGGATGTGCGAAATCTTGACGGATGAGGCTCAGTCGGTGCGTCTCTTTTATCACAGATTGAATTAATCTAAGTATAGATCATACTCCATCAACGCAGACTACAGATCCACATTTCCAACTCATACTTTATAACGTCTTTCTCTATTACGGACGCCGCAAGCAGAAATTTCTTCGCCACTCAAAGCGCTGGCAGCTTGTCATCCCATTACTTATGGATCACATATTGGTGGAAATCGAGCCGGGTGTGGAGGACATGTATCTGGGCGGAGGATCACGTGGAGTCATTGGGGGGAGTACCAATGACCACGATGGAAACGCCAGTTTCATGATTCCGATTGAGGCGAAGCTGAGGAGTTTGGGTGTCAAATTACTCTATGAAGTTTGCAGGGTTCAGAAGATGTCGATGCAGGAGCTACGTGAGTAATCATGCTAGTTGATGGCACAGATTTTGACCAAATTGGGGATGCAGGTGTGTTCAGCGATGCATTTGTAGATCATCTTTTCGAACTCGTCGAGCAAACGCGAGAGATGGAGGACGAGACATTCAACTACTCGGTTATCAAACTTATAGTGAGTCTTTCCTTTGTTCATCATGGAATTGGGATTCAATATGCCGTGTTCTTAGGTTGCACTTAATGAACAATTTATGGTCGCGTCTCTGGGGAACAATACTGTCTCTTCGGACCACTCTACCCCGGAGGGTAATAACCGTGTACTACATGTGCTCATGCGAAGGCTGGGCGCCAGCAAGACGTTCGGAGAGAATATGATATTCATGCTCAATCGTGCAAGTACGTCTTGATCAGCCTCTCATTTTGAGAATGAATATCTGACCATCATATGCCTTAGACCGGACAGCGGAAGATCTATGTATGCAATTGCTGGTGCTCAAGATATTATACCTTTTGTTCACCACTAAAGGCACGTCGGAATACTTCTACACCAATGATCTATGTGTATTGGTCGATGTCTTTTTGAGAGAGCTGGTCGATCTAGATGAAGACAGCGAGTCGGTATGTGCAAATTATTCTGATCTGCGCACGCTCCAGCTGAAGCTTTCCTGCTCAGCTTCGACACACATACCTCCGCGTCTTGCATCCATTGCTTACCAAGACGCAGTTGAGGGACATACCCTACAAACGTGCACAGGTCGTAGTTGCTCTCGAATCCTTGATGCAAAATGCTCAGATACGGGACATTGACCCCACCACTAAACGACTAGTGGAGCGATGTCTAAGTGGGGATTGGTGTGTTCAACTGCGAAAGGCAAAGGCAAAAGCTCCAGAGGATGCCCACGCCAGAGTGGGAAGCCCTGGCATCGACAGTGTCCTCGCTACCTCTGCGCAACAGTCCTTGAACCTCGGTCCGTCTGCGTCAGAGTCTACGCCACACGTACATTTGGAGCGTCAGCCCTCTGGGAAGAAGAAAACACTCTCATTAACACTCAAGCCAAGCAAAAGCGTGGAAAATCTCAAAGCGAAGTCGAAACCTCCTCGGCCGCCGCGGTCTGCGATGGAGAACCTACGGCGTCCGAGCAATGAAAGCGCGAGTAGTCTGCCGGGTGTGGCATCTGCTACTACACTGGCAGGCGCGCCTTCGAAGAGAAGGGAGAGGGAGCCGCCACGGAGTGCCAACATCGATGCCTCATTTGCGCAGGCACAAGGCTCGGGATATGTTCATCGACACAACCAAGCGCAATGGCCCGTGCGAGCAGACTCTTTGGACGGCCTCTCTCCTACCCACCTGGTACCGGTCACGAGTCTTTCTGGACCATCGAGTTCGTCCGTGGAACTCGTAGAGACACAGACTATGAACAGTCCCACGAAACGACGGCCTCCCCCTGCCGCGCCACCGAAGCGTCGCAAGCCTCCTGCCATTCCTTCAGCCGTCCCGCGAGTTGAGAGGACGAACAGCGGTGCTATCATCACTTCTATCGCGAGCTCCACATCAGCGCCCAACATGGTTCATAAGACTGTCAGGGCAACCGGACCTTAGGGTGACGGTTTCACCTGATATTCACCCTTTCCGCTTTTCTCTTGCAGTTCTTCTACAACCTCCTATCAGCATGGTTGTCTCAAGGACCCACACATAGCTTTCGACATAGTCCGCCATTCAGTAACCTGCATCGGACCAAGGTCCACTGTATCAATACAAATATCATTGCAATTGCTCCAGATTCATTTTCCATTCCATTCCATCCTATCACAATTGAACATGAGACTGTCCACGACGTAAGCAGAGCGTAGACCCAGCGTAAGCAACACGAGAATAGTAAAGCAATGTAACAATGAAAGCAAAGCGAATGTGAATGTAAGTAAGTACTGTATGGATCCAGAAAACCTGATATTATATGACATGATAAAAGCAATGATTAGATGCATTATAGGGTATGGAAGTGCGAGTAAATGGATGAAATATGTATGACGAATGTGGGTATGGTTATCTTTGTTGGTTGCCTGTGATGATAGATGCGTTGCGAATAAGATGTGACTTGACCGGATGATGATGCGATGCGCTTGACGTGCTGGTCAGCGATGAAATATGATAGATAAGGTTTTGATGTTTTTTGCCCTGTTGTAGACTCTGGCGCCAGAGTTACTGGCAGTCAATGACAACGCTGGGCAGCCACTCCCCCTCCACTAAAGTCAAGGCTTTGCCTCCAGGGCTCGACTTCAGCACAGCGCCCTCAACACCTTTCATGCGGGCGAGGTCTACGTCCTCCTCCCATTCCTCAATCCCCATCTCGGAAAGAATGTTTGAGCCCGATTCAGAATCATGTTCATAGTTGAACTCGAATAGCGCGCGCTCGCGCCTGCGGCGTTCTTCGTCTCTGAGCTCGTCTACACCCCTTCGGGAGCTTGCAAAGTCAATGACACTGAGATCCTCGCAGCTGCGAGTGAGGGTAGGCCGAGACGGTACATCTTCGGCCCACACCTGCGGTATGGACGCTGCGGGTAGTTGCTGCAGGATCAACGGTGTAGGACGCGGTGCGTACATACTCCGTGTTCGCGAACGCATATGGTTGCGTACTGGGGCAGGAGCCACGGGGACAGCCAAGTCGGAAAGGTCCATATTCATTAGACCCGCTTCGAGGTCGACATCATAGGAATCCGAGTCGAGCTGCGGGTCGTTATGGTGACCCAGTGGAAATGCATCGCCGCCGTCGTCCTCGTTCTCGTTCTCCTCGCTGACAGGGAATAATCGGCCAGAGGTTATGCTGGCAGGAAGGCTGATATCCGTGACGGTCGCATCACCGCTGTCCTCTTCCCAGCCGTCTTCCCAGCGCCCTGCTTCCAGATCCTCGGCAGTGAAGCACCCCCACCTGAGAGGGCTGCTTCTGAAAACGCTCCCACAGCCTCCTGAAGCAGGACCTGCGCGAGACCCACCCAGCAGTGCGCGGTTGCTCCAGGCGCGTCGGCGAGCTTTGACTTCTTGAATCGCCAGCGCACGCACCTCCTCCGTCCGAGCACGCCCATTGAGCGCGGAAAGGCGCGCAATGTGAGATGACAGCTGCAAAGCGTGGGTCGTGAGCACTTTGTAGGTACGAAGGAGGTCGATGTTGCGTGGCAGAGGCTTGGCACAATCCATAGGGCCTTGTGGAAATGTAGGGAAGGGCGACTCGGAGGGTGTGTGCACAGAGGATCCGTCAGTATCTGTGAGCAGTGACTTGGCATCCTCTTGTTCTAGACCGTCGTGGCCCCAATTATCCTCGTCATCTTCATCGTCAAAGAACGGGTTGTTGCTCGGGACGCGCTGCGCTCGCTTCGGCCGATGCATTTTGTCAATCTCGTCAAGGATGGCTACTTCCGGCACGACGCCGTCGTTCTCGTGCACAAGCCATGCCATGTGGGCCTCTGCGCGCTTGAGCATGCTGCGAGCAACCCAAGGGTGATACCCGCCAGCACCACCACTCTGCAAGCCACCGTATGTGTAATTGCGTGGCTCGTACGACACAGGGCCCGCATGTTGCGAGGGTAACGCCAAAGAATGTAACCCAGAGAGATTGGGACACGGGTATGGGGACACGCGGGCGCGAAGCTCGCCAAGAATATAACGCCGCCAGACATCGACAAGGGTCGATCTTGCGCGACGGCGAAGATGCCGCGAGGACTTACTCGGATGTGGCGCAGGCGGAGGTGGTGGAGGTGGCTGGAATGCCGCAGGAGGTGGTGGTCCAGGACATTCCAGTCGATGATGCTCGGAAACGAGCGGTAAAGAGTGAGATGGTGTTGAGGGCGACAGGGATGGGACGATAGATCTATTGGATGGTTATCATTAGTGAAATAGGGTATGGTAGGCATGGAAGCGACTTGCGCGACTAAGGTCATGAGGAGTGACCGCTGTTTCTTGTGTTTGGTCGGTTTGACGGGAGGAGATGCTGCTGCTGTCAAAGCAGCCTGTGTCTGCGCATTGGCGTATGCTTGCTGAGCCTCTGCATGGGCCTGTGCCATGGCGTGGTACCGGACCTCCCATTCCTCCCGCATGCGCTCCCTCTCGGCCTCCTCTCCACTCGTGTCCACGTCGTGCAATACGCTCTGCAACTGTCGCAAGCACTCCTCATACTGTTCTTGGTTAACATTCGACGCCAGCTGCCACTCGTCGATGGCCTCGTCAACCCAGATGCACCGCACAGTCTCTGTGTTGAGATCGATGATAACCTCTGCGAGACACTCAACCATCCATGTTGCTCGGTCTAGTGCACAGAGAGTATTTGGAGTATCGAGGGCTGGTGTTGACGACTGTAGCGTTTGGAGCAATTGGTGATAGGCATTGGGCAAGGGCAAATGTTGCGGATGCTGGAGCGTGAAAGCGAGTGTGAAGAGAACAGTGGGGTGTGGGTGAAGAGGTATGAGCTTGATGAGCATATTGATTATTAGAATGAGTGATAAGAGGTAAGTAAAGAGAGAGAGGACGACACGAGGAGGGAAGCGAGTCGACCAAGAGCGCGAACGCCGCGAAGAACTCAGGTTCGGAATATGTTCCTGTCACGCGATTACGTCAAGCAATATTGAGCTTTGCCTTTTCCAGGACGCCGTACCCTTAATGCGGTAAGATTACGTAACTGGAATGTTCGAATTTTGATTATCTCCAGTGCGTCCAGTTTACACCTCATGCATACATACTCACCCACGCGATCACATTCACACTGCGCAGCTCATCATTGAATGCTTGGTCCCAAGGATAGATTTCACTCCAGAGAACCAATAACTCACCAAGTACCAATAAATAATGACACCGGAACAAGGCCCGCTGGGGACCGCCACAAGTTTCAAATGATGGGAATTTTGTCGATTCAACCAGTTCTACGACTTGACATTTGCGCTGAACGAGAGCCTCACTGAACCAGTTCATTTACTGGCAAACCATAGATTCGATCCAGATTATAATGTGACTACAACAAAAGCAAATAAACTCAGTCTGCTGCAAGCATCATGATCACCATTTGTGCAACGGACCATCTTTGATGTATGTAAGCAACTTTCAAACACCGTGACTCCGTTAACGTTCAACTTCAAGTTAGCGCCGCTTCATTTGCACCGTTTAGCAGAGACAGTTACTTGGCAAGCAGATGGTTTTATCCTGAGCCTCAACATGTCGAGACCTTCGATGGCCAAAGATCATATCTCAATGCCCTGGAGGTTGAAACATTCGAAAATGCGCATGGGTATACTGTCCGATTGCGTATAACTGAGCTCTGATCTTGAGGATTGTCTGCCGTTGAGCGCTTGCAAGATTGCGAGTCGAATGTGAAGCTTGCAAGTGACTAACTCGGTAAGCTTCCACCTTGCGTTTGTCATGAAGCCTCCATCGGGGTGATATAGCGTACCACAAGCTTTCAGGAGTACATGAAATGCTTGAATACAGTTCGCTGCTTTCCTCCATTCTCATTGTGATGGGTTGTGAAATGGTCAACCTTAATTGAAGCACTGGCGACTGATCATGGGGTCTAGAGATCTGGAAGCCAGTCCGGGACGTTATCTTACCTTCTTTCTCGACTTCCTTGCCATCGTCTATGATGTCCGAAAAAAAATTATCCGACGCGTAAGTTTTTTGGAATACAGTCAGAATCGAAAGTTTTGATACTTCTCTAGGTGTGTGTTCTGCAAAATTATCAAAGGTGAGTCATTGTCGTAGTCCTTGCCAATGGTGAAATCCTCTAAAGAATCATTGCAGGAGAAGAACCGAAGTTCTTGATCGCGGAAACTGAGCTGAGGTATTCGATAGTCTTCAGTCTCCCTCGACTCCCTACGTGAGCTTTAACACTCCTTCAGCATAGCTATCTTGGATATAAGTACGTGGCCGTCCTGACTGATGAGAATGAGAGTCGATAATGTTGCGCAGATCCACTTTCGGAAGGGCATACCCTTGTCATGCCAAAGTACCATGCGAACAAATTGGAGGAGGTCCCCGACGAGTACCTAGTTGACCTCTTGCCCCTGTCGAAGAGGATCGCCGTGAGTACTGGGTGCTCCAACTACAACCTTTTGCAGGTAGGTCCATGTCAGCACTACAACGATTCGGGGCGGCTACTAACCGAAGATTTGAAAGAACAATGGACAGCCACCTCCTTCAGTGTCGTTCAGACATGTTCCTCATTTCCATTTCCACGTCATTCCAAAGCGTGACGCGCAAGATGGGATCAGGTTCAGGGTCGAGGATTTCGAAAGACGGGTTCCTGAGCGCGATGAACAGGAGCTCGCGAAGGTATGCACATCCCCCTTCTAATCAGCGAAGTGGTCTGTGTTTTGACACTCTGGTCAGGTCAGGGACAAGATGAGAGAAGCCCTCGCAAAATAGTGATGACAAATTTGTAATCTGGTGCATAATAGCCTTCCCAGTCGGGGCACACGCTGGGTCTTCAGAAAAGTTGAAGCCAGTCGGTCTGGGGATTCTCTTCTTTGTAGAGGAGTTTCCGATGCTCAGAAGATCGATTTGGGTAAAATGCAAGTTTTTGCAGCTCTGTTGATATCAGCGTCCCGTCCTGTATATGCGAGTGGGCTGCCTAGGATTCCACTGTTGATACTGGGTGCGGGATTCACCGGCTCGGTGAAGAGGCATCGCCTATCCACCGTCTAGTAACAGCACCGTAAGTTGGCTCTGCATGGTTTCCCCCGGCGAAGACCCCCAGTTCAGGTTGTTGGACCAACTTGAAACAGAACCGCCGCCGCCGTGAAAAAGTGAGATGATGGGCACGGTTGTCAGGCTCGCCAAACGAACCCATTGAGTATCTCTTCATCGAAGGTTATGTCGCATTACAGCAAAGTCATCAAGCCCAGTAAGACAGTGAGGTCACCATTGCGCACTGGACAAATTCACGCAGCCTGGGCAAACTTGACGCTTGAAACCCGTGCCACTTACTAGCTGTCACACGCGTGCAAGTGCCATTTGTCAGCGCCACGCACGCGGCCGGCGCTTCAACGACGCGTCGACGGTGACGAAGCTCGCGCAAGTCGCTCACAACTAAGCTAAGCGTGGCAGCACTTGTGCTCGTATGAGTGTTCTCCCTCTCATCCTATCGGTGCCTTGGCAAATCATGTCGAATGCTCTTTTCCGAATCTCGTCTGTCGCCTGCGCTCTTCTCAGATACGCACCCCAAAGTACGCACATCTCGTTTAAATAGGAATTGTGCTAACTTATGCGTAGGCCTATATGGACGCATTCTGCGCAAACGGACCCACCTTCTGTCCCTGCCGCTGGAGTTGCTTGAAGAAGTTGTCAAGAATCTCGATTGGCTCGAGTTGCTTCGTATCAGGATGGTACGTGACGCATATTTGTTGAACACGACCACTTCATTCACCTTGGCCCGTACAAAGACCTGCAAAGCTTTGCAGCACATTTCGAAATCCCGCGGCGTTCGAGTACAGCTCGTCAAGCGAGCCCAGGCATATGACCCTTATCATACACCCCTAGACCGTGCAATCGAACACTATACCGTAGACGAGTTGGAGGACTGGGCAATGAGACGTCTCACGCAATTCGACAAGTGGCCTCCAAATTGCTCACAAATGCCCTCCAGACAACGTAGCTTCTATCCGAACCGCAGAGCTCAGCACAGCATTCTTCTTCCTGGTGGTCGCTGGCTTGTGTCCACCTTGTCATTCGGCGGCCTGGTTGTGACGGATCTGGATGCTCCCGAGGCATCTCATCAGAGCATCTGGGAGCCGCAAGAAGATGATGATAAGTGGCCCGCAATGAGCCTAGTGTACCATATTGACGAAGAAGCCCCCGAACTCACTTTCGATCTAGCTTTGGATCGATGCGACCCTGGTGAGTCAACTTAGCGATGCACAGGAACAGTTGATTGAGATGCTTGCCGATGTTCAGCTTCAGATCTGAATGACGTCAAGGTGTACTTTTGGCGAGTATCCTTGTCCGAAGACGGAACGAAATTCACCGCTCGGATGGTCAACTCATTTTGGACCAATGGAGAGTACCTGACGGTAGACGCCTCGCTCACAAAAAAATATTTTGCCCGGATTAACGGCGGCAGCCGAGGACACCATTGTGTGGAGCTGTTCCATTGGAGGGAAACTACGTCGGACATGTATTACAAATCGTCCCTTCATGTCAAATCAACCCCAACACCGGTATGTTCGTCCAATTTCAGCCGATATAATCTATTCGCTCAAGATCATATACAGCAATGGTCTTGTGTAAGACTTCTTCCACAATCCAGAGTTCTTATAATCGCAGATCACTCTTTATCCATATACCACCTACCGGAAATGGCATACACAACCGATATCTCTGTGGAGGACGGCCCGTTACAGAGTCCCATTCATACCATCCCTCTAGGTGGGAAGATGAGAGTGGGAGGGGTGTCACGCATGATGACGGACTCGCAGCAAACACGACTTTTTTTGCTTAACGGAACTGGTATTTATGAGTTCGTCATCCCGCACGATCCCGATCTTGCCCCGTCTTCATTTTTGCGGATTAATTTGGAACAAGAGCCCCGTGCACAAGCTTTCCTTGGACTACGCAGTGCGATGCTGCGCTTTCATGACGGTTCCGCTCTTCCGATCAGCTACTCGTGTAGAAACGGATCGCATGACCCACCAGTACTCGAGGATACGCCGAGCATGCGCATCCAAGTTCCTCGTGATTTCATGCCATACAGGCCCCCTATGATGGACGAAGGGGTGGGTCGATTAACATATCTACAACGGAAAGGGAACATAGTAGTTATAGATTTTGGGAATTATTCTAGACACAGTAATTAAATTGCAGGCTGCCCGTTGAATATGCGTTGCACATCATTTACTGACCCGGCAATCTGGGATGAAACATGACGATAGACTCCACCTAATATATAATTCAAAATCACCCAGAAGAAAAGTGATTCAAATACCGCCCTGTGCGCCACATCTTTCCCTTCCACTCAGGACCCTCATCCCCAAGACTTGAAAAACTCTGCACGACGTCTCAAAGCTTTGAAGCACTCGAGTACATCTCGCCAAGCGCACTCGGGCCTGTGACCCCCTATCGTACACCCGCGGACCATGCAATCAAGCGCTGCAACGCAGACGAGTTGGAGGACTGGGTGATGCGACGCCTCACGCTTGTCGACCAGTGGCCTTTAACTTGCCCCGAGGTGTCCTCCCGGCAACGCAGTGTCTATTAGACACCTGAGTGGATATAATTGCTCTGCTGCCGGGAGGTTGCTGGCTCGTATTCGCTTTGAAAGATGGTAGTGTGGTTGTGACGGATCTGAACTCCTCGGGGGTACATCATCAACACATTTGGGAGCCGCTAGAAGATGTCGGTAGGTGGCCTCCGGCAAGCCTGGCATGCTGCGTCGACAAGAAGCCACGGATCTCACTTTCTATCTAGCAGTGGATCGTCTCCCTTGCCGTGAGTAGTAGCACCTGCGATATCTGGAACAGAGAGTATACTGGGACGAATGAGCGCTGGACGCGGATTCATTGTGGAGGGAGGTCCAAATATTCAGTCTCAGCGAGGGAGGTGGCGGGGCCTTGGCTGTCTCCTTAGCAAAGGCAATGCACGAGGCGACAAAAGCCGGAGAAATCACTGCAGAAGGAGAGGGAAAACCGAGAGGGTAAGTAGGGAAAGTTACCAAAGCCCAAAGAACCCACTTGCTATAGTCGGAAATATCAACAGTGGATGAGAAAATTGAATATGTCTGGTAGGGATAAGAGAGGGAGGGCAAGCGCGAGATACCCCCAATTTCCAGCAATCGGCAGACAGTGAAATGAAAACCCCGTGACTCAACGTCATGCACCATCCGTCTGCGGTATACCCTGGTAGTACGGCGCTGTAACGCGGGACGCTTAGAGCTGCTGGCCTTGTAACGTTGCTGCTGCGCGCCGCCTGCTACGATCTCACCGCCGTGGACTGGTGAACATAGAGCGCTGTGAATCAGAGACTCGGAGACGGGACACGGTCCCTCAGACAGGCGCTATGAGTCACCCTAGGCTATCTTGGCTACGTCGTAGCAGGCATCCTTTGACGCGCCCCCGCACTTGAGCTGTACCTTCGGTTTTTGCAATTTTTTGGAGCAGAACGGCGATGCAGTAAGAAGCAACCAGGAGTAACCAACGACGGAGAAAATCGCTCAGTACTGTCGATGACTTTGCTGAAAATGATAATAAGATTGGATCAGTATGTATGATCTGTAAGGCCTTTTGACAGTGTAAAAGAACAAAACCACCTTCAAAATGAACTATCTTCTTGGCCCAACTGCGAAAGGCTACAGTGAACCCTTATGAGCATGCTCTCCTATGCTCTCGCGGCCACCCGGGCGGATGGGGGCGCGATAGGGCCGCGTCAAGAGCTGCGGAGCCAAGGTTAGAGGTGGCTGATCCAACCTTGGCCCTCAGTGGTGGAATCTTCCGCTTGGGGGGTCGGTGACGGTATGAGTAGTATTAATGCGGTCATTCGAGACCGTGGCCGTGCGGCGGTTGCTGTCAGCTGTGGTGAAGACGGTGGATTAGAATGCAAGTGTTCCGAGATATATGCGCGACCAAAGGTAAAGTAAAATCTGAACTTCTTTAAGCTTCGCGTTAAACGAGTTAGCTGGTGGGTAGTAACCAGCAGTGATCGTGAAGGAATAACACAGCGCAGGCATTTCCAGATCGGTCAGTATGAACTTGTAGCGTCATGTCACAAATAGATTAGTTGCCGGCAGACCTCCAGGCTGCCCTTTCACCGTAGGTAAAGGTTCAGATAGAAGCGGTTTGACACATGTCCATCATGGAGTTGCAGATAGGTCTTAGGAAGGCTGAGGGACCCTCATTTGGACATGTGCCGCTTCTGCGAATCGTGAAAACCTCTCGGCGATTTGTATAGACGAAATCGGGTCAGAAGAGGCGTGTCTTATGAATTTATGATTCAATATGTATTTAGTTGACGGCGGCCTCTGGAACTCACTACGGCGGCCAGGTTTGACGATATGGATGTTATTGGCGAGTCCTCAACGGCATTAATGTTGGCCGACCTACAACTGTGTTCAGTAAATTTGGATCCGTGGCATTGCTTACTTTGTTTTGAGCGTTTTGGGGTTGTCTACAATTCTGAACTCCATAAATAACATGGAGCATTTTCGCTAAGTACATTCTTTAGTCCGCAGTGCAGCTGTCAATTTCACAATCGAGCGCGTGTTGGTAGGGAGGTGTGCTATGCCATTCCTCGGCGCTCGCTCTGGAAGAGTGTCCCCGGCACCCGGAGTCATGGCGAAGGCCGTGCTGGTGCGCTGCAATGCTGGACCCAGCGCCGCCGCTCCAGTTCCGCAAGTTTGAAATTTTGGCAAGTTCTGCACTGGAGAATCAAGCTGTTAGAAAGAATCGTTACACGAGGTACCATAATGTAGCTTATCGAGAGCTCAAGCCGGCATAGCTTGTGGACGTTTGACAAGTTGTGGACGTAGATGTCGACATGCGGCTGCCAAATGCCGCACATCTAGAAGATCAACAGGGGGTGATCCAGAAAAGGATATCTGTTTTTTCAGCCACCGATGGCCGGAGCCCTGTGACGCTGCGCTTCCACTTAGTTCGCACAACGGTGTCGCAGAGCCTCCTCGACAACCACTTCTTTCCTCTCCCACCACCGCAAGACTAGGAGCCTCATCCCTCCTACCTTCACTGCGATGTCCGCTCGTGGACCAGGAGGACCAAGAAGCCAAGAAGGCTATCCAACCTCTCAATTCTCACCCCAAGCGCAGCATCAAGCCGATCCGTTCGCCTCTTCCAATGCCTTGCCGCCTCGCGGATATTATGACGGAGAGACAGAGAGCCAGGAATATCGTGGGAGAGACACTTATGCATCTGATAGCAGCCAGGGCCCCCATGATGGCGAGAGGTATTACGACAACAACGGTTATGATCCTTACAGTCAGTGGAGTATTGGTTTTGTGATTGCGCTTGTCTGACAAAACAGTCTCTCCCGCAGACCACCCTGACAATGAATCGGAAGACGTAGATGCCTACGGTAACCAGTATGCGCCATCTGGTGAATCATTCGGTCCGTCTCGCATGGGTTTCTCTGAGTCGTCTGCGCCCACTCTGGCGGAATACGCTGGTCCGCCAGGTGCTCAAGAACCATATCCCGCATGGACAGCAGATCGCCACATCCCCCTCTCAAAGGAGGAGATTGAAGACATCTTCCTGGATCTTACCCAGAAATTCGGCTTCCAGCGTGATTCTATGCGCAACATGGTATGCCGCCACATCTGCCTGTACAGATCGAGCCACTCACTCCACTCATCGTACAGTTCGATTTCTTGATGCAACTACTCGACAGCAGAGCATCGCGCATGACACCCAACCAGGCCCTTATCACCCTTCACGCTGACTATATCGGCGGTCAAAACGCCAATTATCGCAAGTGGTACTTCGCTGCCCAGCTTGACCTCGATGATGCCGTTGGTCACACACAAAACCCCGGTCTCAATCGACTAGCATCGCAGAAGCGGAAAGGTGGAGCGCGGACGAGCACGACCAAGTCCCTCCACACAGCCATGGAGCGCTGGCGCCAGGCGATGAACAATATGAGCCAGTACGACCGGCTCCGCCAAGTTGCGCTATTTCTCCTGTGCTGGGGTGAGGCCGCGCAAGTGCGGTTCGTACCGGAGTGCTTGTGCTTTATCTTCAAATGCGCGGACGACTACTACCGATCACCAGAATGTCAAAACCGCGTCGACGGCGTTCCTGAGGGCCTATATTTGCACACAGTGGTTAAACCGCTTTATCGGTTCATTCGTGATCAGGGATACGAGGTTGTGGATGGCAAGTTCGTTCGTCGCGAGAAGGATCATCAGGACATCATCGGTTACGACGATGTCAATCAACTGTTCTGGTATCCAGAGGGCATTGCACGGATAACATTGAACGACAAGGTGCTTAATGTGTTATTGTACATTTCTAATTGCACGCTAATGCCTTTAATGTCAGACGAGACTCGTCGACCTGCCTCCTTCACAACGGTTCATGAAGTTTGATCGCATCGACTGGAATCGCGCCTTCTTCAAGACTTATCTCGAGAAGCGATCCTTTGGTCACCTCCTCGTTAATTTCAACCGGATATGGGTCATCCACGTATCCATGTACTGGTTTTATACTGCATCAAACTCTCCTAGCGTATACTCATATCACGGCACTCACACTGAGGCCATGGACTGGTCCGCACGAGCTTTAGGAGGAGGTGTCGCCGCGCTGATCATGATCGCTGCGACGTTGGCAGAATTCTCCTACATTCCGACAACCTGGAACAACACATCACACCTTTCCCGCCGGCTTCTGTTCCTCGTAATTACACTTGCTCTCTGCACTGGTCCTACCGTCTATGTTGGCATTTCCGAGCGAAGTGCGGCGGCTGGCGGCTCGCTCGCTCTCATCCTCGGTATCGTCCAGTTCTTTATCGCAGCCGTCGCCACCCTCCTCTTCGCTATTATGCCCTCCGGTCGCATGTTCGGAGACAGAGTTGCGGGCAAGTCGCGCAAGTACCTCGCCAGCCAGACGTTCACGGCCAGCTACCCGGCACTACACACCCAAGCTCGCATCGCATCTATAGGGATGTGGTTACTCATTTTCGCCTGCAAGTTCACCGAGTCGTACTTCTTCTTGACCCTCTCTTTCCGTGATCCCATTCAGGTCATGGTGGGCATGAAGATCCAGGGTTGCCACGACAAGATCTTTGGAACCGCGCTGTGCACATACCAGGCAGAGTTCACACTCGCGATCATGTATGTCATGGACTTGGTGCTCTTCTTCCTCGACACATTCCTATGGTACATTATATGGAATACCGTGTTCAGTATCGGTCGCTCGTTCTTCCTCGGTCTGTCGATCTGGACGCCTTGGGTGGATATCTACACACGTCTCCCGAAACGGATATACGCGAAGCTTCTGGCAACCAACGATATGGAAGTCAAGTACAAGCCCAAGGTCAGCTCCATACCTACTTCTAGCATTTGCGCTTGCTGACTTTCATCTAGGTCCTTGTCTCGCAGATTTGGAACGCCATCATCATTTCGATGTACCGCGAGCATTTGCTTTCCATTGATCACGTGCAGAAGCTTCTATACCATCAAGTGGACACTGGCCAAGATGGTCGTAGGAGTCTTAGGGCCCCGCCTTTCTTCATTTCGCAAACCGACAAAGGTTTCAAGGGCGAGTTCTTCCCTCCTGGTAGCGAAGCGGAACGTCGTATCTCGTTCTTTGCCCAGTCCCTCACTACTTCAATCCCCGAACCCCTTCCCGTCGATGCCATGCCTACATTCACCGTCTTGACACCTCATTACAGCGAAAAGGTATGATGGCTTGTACCTAGTTTTGATATCTGTGCTAATATATTCTTCAGATCCTTTTATCGCTTCGTGAGATCATCCGCGAAGAAGATCAAAACACTCGTGTCACCCTTCTGGAGTACCTCAAGCAGCTGCACCCCGTCGAGTGGGAGAACTTCGTCAAGGATACCAAGATTCTGGCGGAAGAGTCTGCCGTCTTCAATGGCCCCAGCCCCTTCAATGGCGACGAGAAAGACAAGCGAGATGACATTCCGTTCTACACCGTCGGCTTCAAGAGCGCTGCGCCCGAATTTACCCTTCGTACTCGTATTTGGGCATCTCTCCGTGCTCAGACTTTGTATCGCACAGTCTCGGGCATGATGAATTACTCCAAGGCCATCAAGCTCCTCTACCGCGTGGAGAACCCAGAGGTCGTTCAGCTCTTTGGAGGAAACACAGACAAGCTGGAGCGTGAGCTGGAGCGCATGTCCCGTCGGAAGTTTAAATTCGTGGTTTCCATGCAGCGCTACTCCAAGTTCAACAAGGAAGAGCACGAGAACGCCGAATTCTTGTTGCGTGCCTACCCTGACTTGCAGATCGCCTACCTTGAGGAAGAGCCTGCAAGGAAGGAGGGTGGTGATCCACGCCTGTTCTCCGCGCTCATCGACGGCCACTCAGAGTTCATTCCAGAGACCGGAAAGCGTCGACCTAAATTCCGCATCGAGCTGCCTGGTAACCCGATTTTGGGTGACGGAAAGTCGGACAATCAAAACCATGCCATTATCTTCTATCGCGGTGAATACCTCCAGCTCATAGACGCCAATCAAGACAACTACCTCGAGGAGTGTCTCAAGATCCGCAACATCCTGGGCGAATTTGAAGAATACAACGTCTCCAGTCAGAGTCCCTATGATCAATGGGGACAGAAAGAGTTCAAGCGGAATCCTGTTGCTATCGTGGGTGCTCGCGAGTATATCTTCTCAGAGAATATTGGTATTCTCGGCGATTTGGCTGCCGGGAAGGAACAGACGTTCGGTACTCTCACGGCCCGTTCCTTGGCATGGGTTGGAGGCAAGTTACATTACGGTCACCCAGATTTCCTCAATGGTCTATTCATGAACACGCGCGGCGGCATCTCGAAAGCACAAAAGGGCTTGCATCTCAATGAGGATATTTACGCCGGTATGAACGCCTTTGGTCGTGGTGGTCGCATCAAGCACACCGAATATTATCAGTGCGGTAAAGGTCGCGATCTTGGGTTCGGAACCATCTTGAACTTTACCACCAAGATTGGTACCGGTATGGGTGAACAGATGCTCAGTCGCGAGTACTACTATATGGGCACCCAGCTACCTATCGATCGCTTCCTCACGTTCTACTACGGACATCCAGGTTTCCACATCAACAATATGCTGGTCATTTTATCCGTCCAGATCTTTATCGTGACTAGTAAGCAGATAGCATCTGCCTTGCGAGCCAAGACGCTGACTTAGGCTTCACAGTGGTATTCTTGGGCACACTGAACCAGGAACTTTCGGTGTGCAACTTCAACTCCGCGGGTCAACTGATCGCTGGACAAGCGGGGTGCTACAACTTGTATCCCGTCTTCGAATGGATTCGCCGTTGCATCACAAGTTTGCTGTTGGTATTCATGATCGCTTTCTTGCCGTTGTTCATGCAGGGTACGTGGCACAAACAAACAAACATCATGATATATCTAACAAACCATTTCAGAGCTTGTTGAGAGAGGCACTGGGCGTGCAATCTTGCGTCTGGGCAAACAATTCCTATCTTGCTCGCCAATTTTCGAAGTTTTCTCGACGCAGATTTACACTCACTCCATTTTGAGCAATTTGACATTCGGAGGCGCTCGATACATCGCAACAGGCCGTGGTTTCGCTACTACAAGAATATCCTTCAGCATCCTCTTCTCTCGGTTTGCGGGCCCCAGTATCTATCTCGGAATGAGGACTCTTATCATGCTTCTTTATGTCACGATGACAATCTGGACGCCATATCTCATCTATTTCTGGATTACTGTTGCTGCTCTTTGCGTGGCGCCGTTCTTATTCAACCCTCATCAATTCTCATTCACCGACTTCATTGTCGATTACAGGTAGGTTTGCAACTTCTCTTGTCATCTACAGTTACTGATGAGAAATATAAAGAGAATTCCTGAGATGGATGTCTCGTGGTAATTCCCGCTCGCACAACAACTCTTGGATTGGTTATTGCCGCCTCTCGCGAACCATGATCACTGGTTACAAGAAAAAGAAGCTTGGGCACCCCTCCGAAAAGATGTCAGGCGATGTACCTCGCGCCGGCTGGCGTGCGGTCATTATATCCGAAATTATCTTCCCGATCTTTATGGCCGTCCTCTTCGTCATTGCCTACCTGTTCGTCAAGTCATTCCCCGCTTCTAATGGTAAACAGCCTCCCGCTGCTCTGATCCGGATTGCAGTCATATCCCTCGGCCCAATTGTGTGGAATGCAGCCATACTGCTAGTCCAATTCATGGCGTCGTTATTCCTTGGACCCATGTTGGACCCACGGTATCCGCTGTTCGGCGCCATTATGGCGTCGATTGCTCACATCTTGGCCGTTCTTGGCATGGTTGGATTCTTCGAGTTCCTGGTTCGTACTCTCCTGCCTAACTACGTGCAATATCTAATGCTTCTCTAGTGGTTCCTTGAACTCTGGGACGTTACGCACGCAGTCCTGGGTCTCATCGCCGTCATTGCCGTTCAGCGTGCCGTTCACAAAGTGTTGATTGCAGTTTTCTTGTCACGCGAATTCAAACATGATGAGACAAATCGCGCTTGGTGGACGGGTAGATGGTATGGCCGCGGTCTTGGAAACCATGCCATGTCGCAGCCTGCGCGAGAATACATCGTCAAGATTATCGAGCTTTCCCTTTGGAGCTCTGATCTTCTCCTTGGCCATTTCCTACTATTCATGATGACTCCAATCATCATCATCCCCTACGTTGATCGTGTGCACGCAACACTTCTCTGTAAGTCCCATGTTATATCTCCTTTCAAGCCTAGTTCTGACCCGTTTCATAGTTTGGCTCCGACCATCTAAGCAAATACGTGCCCCCTTGTATTCATTGAAGCAGAAGAATCAGCGTCGTTGGATTGTAAGTTGGGAGCTCCTGTTTAGCCTTTCCCAAGCTAACTCGCATTCAGATCATCAAGTATGGTCTTATTTTCTTGACCATGATCGCGCTCTTTGTGGCGGCGATTGCACTACGTGAGTCTACAAATAACCGTACTACAGTCAGCGCTGACAATTTTTTGCTGCCAGCTGCCGCATTCCGCACCAAGATTCAATTTTCATGTTCAATCTGCAACGATATATAAGCCTTCGCGTTTTCTCTTTCCCTTTCCGCATAGACTATAATTGTACTCCTTGCTTCAGTGCATTACACGATGGACTTTTCCACATGCCCTCATAACACCGTGATTTCATAGTCGCGACATTGGACCTTAATGTAGGATACGAACGACTCATAGATACGTACGACTTATCCATGCATAGTCATAGTCATTTATTATTTCCCGCATCCCGCCCCTCCATCACCAGGAATCAAATTCACTTGCGTGACCTTTGACACACATGCCAAATTCGATTACTTAGCCCCTGTCAGCGATACTCTCAGCCCGGCCCGTCGCGACGCGCGACTTTCTTCAACTTTCCAGCGTCGCTGTGCTCTTGCTGAGCTGGTTGCAAAATCTATCGACATGTCGTCCTCGGCTAGGCCAACGTTTGTGCAATCATTAGCCGTACGTTCAGTCTATCTCGCAAAAGAATTGGCGAGTGACAAACCATAGGCAGGTGGCATTGCAGGCACCTCTGTCGACCTTCTGTTCTTTCCCATAGACACAGTGAAGACGCGTTTGCAATCTCCTCAAGGATTTCTACAGGCGGGAGGATTCAAAGGAGTGTACAAGGGCATAGGAAGTGTTGTCGTGGGAAGTGCACCTGGCGGTGAGTGATCAGACCCGGTACGATTTTTATTCAAACTGATCGAGCCGTCCAGCTGCCATATTCTTCTCCACATACGAGACAATGAAGAAGGTATCGCCCTTCCCTGAGCACCTTGCACCATTAACGCATATGCTCGCGGCCTCCACGAGTGAGATTGTACGATTTTCGCATTCTCCGACTGCAGCAATGCTCAAGTGTTTTGGATGAGGTTAGGCAGCCTGTTTAGTACGCGTTCCGACAGAGGTTGTCAAGTCTAGGACACAGACTTCAACATTTGGGGCGCTGGGTTCGTCCTCGTGGCAGGCGGCCAAGTTGACCTTGGCACGCGATGGTTGGAAAGGCTTTTATCGTGGATTTGGCTCCACGATCATGAGAGAGGTACGCACACAAGCGCGCACCAAATAGAAATTACATGGCTAATTTATGGCATGTCTGATCCAGATTCCATTCACGTCGCTGCAATTTCCGTTGTACGAGCTGCTCAAGCGGCAGCTATCGCAACGACTAGGTCGACAACCACTCTACGCACACGAAGCAGCCATTTGTGGCAGCATAGCTGGGGGTACAGCTGCCGCTCTGACCACGCCATTAGATGTTCTGAAAACACGCGTCATGCTGGATATGCGGGTATGTGGGCTTCCAATGCATCACCCTGGCCTCTCTCACGCTGTGACGGATAGAACGCATCAACGGAGAAGCTGCCAAGTCTGGCAGCGCGTTTGAGGCAAATCTACGCCACAGAGGGAGTGAAGGCCTTATTTGCGGGGGCCGTCCCTCGAACCTTATGGATATCAGCTGGCGGAGCCGTATTTCTAGGGGCGTACGAGTGGGCAGTACACGGGCTCATGGGTTTATAGGTAAAGATTATCTTGCCGTTACATAAAGATAGCTACCTATCATATCCAATAGATGATTTGTGCAACCGTTTTCGAGTGTTCTTTTATTTCACCAGGGCCTCCCGGGACTTGTCTAGACAAGTAAGTATTAACCTTTGTCCCCTTGAATCCGGCTTCGAATTCAATACAATCCTGACATGGTGTCTTTACTTACAGTCTGGGCTGCATAGCTCGCAATCGGCAAGATAAGGGCGCGTTCCTATTCGTGGACCTGTGGTGATATGCTGAGAAACACGCCGCAGAAGAAGTCATGGGAGTATATTCGTTCACCACGCCACATAGGCGGAGCCGATGTAAACTCAGAAGCTGACATCAAGCCGTGATAATGTCAAGACTGTCGAGAGGTGCTCAGTCAGTCGGTCGGTCGGTCGGTCGGTCAGTCAGTCACGGCAACGCGGCCATGCCACTCGTCCCTCGATTTGAGCCAAATATCTGGACAGGCGCGGTATGGCTTGAATATTCCCAAGTGAATTGTGGTTGAGCTTCTCTACTTGTCCACCAAGTATGATGTATGTATCAGCCGAAGATGTTGCACATGGGGAGACGTCCTGAGGGTGTAGGCGTGAAAGTAGCCAAGCCGTGATGGCCTGGAGTTCTGACAAACTGCAGCGATGCTACATTTGTGCTACATTGGGCACACCGAGCCAGAGCAGAGTAAATATATGGCCTACATTGTTGCTTTATCCCCCGCCAGACTTGCATTCCAAGACCGGAAATATAAAGCCAATAGGGTCTTCTGGTAATATGAATTAGAGCCGAAGCATAAGAAATTGCTAGCACACATTCATGAACGCTTTCAAGGAGATATTTTTTAACCACGAGACAGCGAAGGATTAATTGCGGCATGACCGGATATAAGCCCAATGAAATGCAACAAACACTCAGAGATGGCGATGTCGCGATGTGATGTGGCAAACGTAGTATATCCTTTACAGACTTCCTGGTATGTCGTGAGAATGCATGCGAGCTCGATAGCTCCGCACCGCTGATACCGGCGATGCAGTACCTTCTGTAGAATGGCTAAACCAAAGCCACCAGTATCAATTCCGAGGTCGTGGCCTAACTGTATGCCAGGGCCCAGAAGTTGGCATGTCAGTGGGCATTGATACGTTCCGTCCCCGCAGTTGACATTTCCGGTGTTATGAAGATAGAACCTACCAAATATCCATCCACAGGTGTCAGAGGCCCGGGAGGACTTAGCCAACTCGGCTCTGGTTGGCCATGGGTGGTGTCATTGTGGTGAAGTTCGAATGTTAATGAGCAGCGGTAATACCGGGCCGCTGGGCTCGCGGTCTGTATAATGTGTATTGTAGCATCTCCCAAATGGAGTCTAAGTTAAGGATCTGCAATTGAGCTGGTTTGAACGATTTTGTACTCCACAATATTATGAGAGAGAATAGTTCACATTGAACGGAAACAGCCGAAGGATTGACCCAATACTTAGAGTATTTGAGTTCGAATTCGACCAATTGACGCGAAAAGGGAGTTGCATTCCTTGACGTGGGTTTAAATACGTCATCCTGGCAGGGGTGGTAAAGTGGTGGTCACCTTGATTTTGAAAATTTTGGATTCGTGGTCGAAGTTGGTGAACAGCTCTGTCGGCAGCATCAAGTATTTGCCAATGCATGCGCGCCGCTCCGACGGCGACTTCCTCTCCGCAGTGTCTCGCAGCAAAGGCTAATAGTTTGTGAGGCATTCGAAGCGGAAGAGTCGGGGACTTCCAGCGTTCAGGAGACAGCGATCAACCGGGTTACCATTCAAGGAACACAAGTCCGACCCCGGACTCATAAAGAAGGAACGGGTGTCTTCATTCTTTTTAGGATGACTGCGGGAGACTACCCAGGACTCCTGAAAGTCTCAATTGAATTGTATGTCCTGATCATCTGTCCTCGTACTCAAACAGATCTTGAACTATATAATCTCCGTACAGCCTTCAGCCTATAGTCGGCTTTCGTCGTACGCTCTGTTCTCTTGACGATGCTGTCGAACGCGACATTGCCAACAAGTTCGCCCAGAATCCAACCTGTCGCTCCAATGAATAACGCTCGCAGACCCGCTGTTTCTTATGTCGGGCAACCTATGCACTTCTCTACTGGTCAATTTGCCGGACAAACCATCCGAACAGAATTGATCGAGGTGCAGCAAGCTGAGTTGGGCCGAAAGTGAGTACTTTGGAAGATCGTCCTCATGGAGGATATTCATATACTCATTGTCCTAGGTATGCTCGCGTGGATAGACGCCCGCTCGACCCCCCACCCGCCGTCTTATTCAAGATGTACCAAGTTTTACATCCAGGCACAGATGATGAGACTGAACGTGAAATCGACAACTACGAGCAAGTCCCTTCTTCAATTCCACATTTTCGAGTGACGACACAGGCTTATGCTTCTTGTCCGCAGTGACGTTCAAAATATTGGCTTATTATGCACTGTCGATTTGTTTCCGGTACCCAGCAGCTCCGGGTTCCCAGCGAGGACCGCGGCAGAAGAGCTTGCCAGACATCATGATGATGTCTCTCATCATAGCCCGTACTCATCGTCCTCGCAAGCCACCTCTTCCACTCAGCCTGGTTACAATCAAATGGGGCCTCACGGATATTCTGTACCTGTGCCAGCTCCATTTTCAATCACAATTCCTCAGCAGCCTCACGATCAAATCGCTCACAAACCAGGGCCGGGATTCTACTCTCCTGCCAACAATACCTACGATATAGTGGCATATGCTGGCAACCATCCCATCACAGAGAACTCCAAATGTACCAACGCCTTGGTTGGTCAGACATTTGTACAATCGTGCAAAGTCAAATATCAGGGCCGCCGATCGCTTATGTTCGTTTTCGCGGTTTGTGAATTTCTGCTGACATCGTTGCTATTCATTAATTATTTACGGGAAAGTATTGATACTATAGGATCTAGCGGTGAAGATCGAAGGCACCTTCATTCTGCGCTACCGCGTATTCGATATATTCTCGAAAAAATACAACGACAACCAGCTGGCTATCCAGACCGAATGCTATGGCGGCGCATTCCGCATCTACTCCACCAAGGATTTTCCCGGTCTGCAGGCGTCTACGGAGTTGACAAAGGTGAGAAGCCATTTGCGTTTTCCAACTTCAAGCGATGGGTAGCTTGCTCATGTGCTTTCATTTTCCTCTGTGCATGCAATAGGATCTGGCACGATGGGGTGTCCGTCTTAACATTCGCGAGTCGGAGCGAAAGCGCTCGAAAAAGGGCGATCGGGACAGCGTGAGCCCACCTCCTGCGGGTACTGGAAAGGGCAAGAAGAGAGCTTATAGCAGCGACTAGTAATATTGCCACCCTTCTGGAAGCTCGACGACGGTTATATGACTGACTGACCCTACGATATCCTCAATTTGCATGGCCTCCACCTCAGGCTGGAGATTACATTTATCTCATTCGATATATTCGCACCGCAATCCTTAACTATGAACGCTAGGATTGTTTACAGTATCTTCTATATTTCGCTGCTTCATGGTACCTACCTGCTTCGGGGGGAACATTCTGCATTCATGTCACCACCTACTAGTACCTCTATACCACTCACTATGCATAATGTACTACACACTACCAAATATCTTCATAGACCTTGAGGTGCTCTATACTACCATTCAGCCAAAAATGAATACCGAACATAGCACAACGCTAACCACAACCCAGCCGCATACACTCCGTGCCAAATATTTTTATGCTTGTGGATGAAGACTTGCAGGGCAATAATCAATTTGCGTCATAAGTCTAATTGTCGGCAATTCACTCATGAGGATCCAGATAATAGCAATGTCTCATAGCAGCAAAGCAAAGATATGTTACAGATTATAATCACCTATCACCAAGACTAATGTTCATCTAGACTCAATCACTCTTAGTCTTAGCCTCCGGGGCACCCCACCCGAACCAACTTGAACCCCGCTTGGCACCCTCAGGTCTGGTACCCGCGCCTTGTCCGCTCTCAGAGCCAGACCCAAGGTCGTAGCCTTCGACGTCGCTCGGCACTTCAATCTCCTCGAATCGTCCTCCAGTGGTGCGCGAACGCAGATCCACATCGGACGAGTTGCGCGAGGCCGAGTAGGCCGGCATCGGCACACCAGAAAGCGCGGCAAGTTCAGCCTCCAGCTGTCGCTTGCGCTCGAGGACTGATTGAGCGCTGTCCTGGCGAATGGTGGCAGGGGGAGTAACGAGCGGCTGCGCTGTCGCTGATGAAGCCGCGTGTGCAAAAAGGGCCGCTTGGGAGAGCGCAGCAGGCGTCGTTTGCTTAAGCAGCGCAGCGCCCCCCGCGACGATTCCAGGCCCGTAGTTCGCCCATAGACCGCCGAGCAGTGTTGCAGGTCCGCTGACAGGGTCGCCCAGTCGTGGAGGGGCACCTCCAACACCGCCTGCGCCCTCGCCTCTGCCGCCAACGGGCTGCGCAGGATTCTGCGAGATGGACGACGCGACGGCATCCCAGAGCAGCCGAGCACGCTCTTGGAGAATTTCATAAAGCCGTAACTTGACACGGGCGAGCGTGGCGTCGATTTGATGCTCGTGTGCGGCAAAGAAGGGTTGTAGGTGCACAATGTAGATGTAGGACGAGCCGCGCGTCTGCGGGAGGGAGATGTAGAGCAGGAATAGAGTCTTGAAGAAGTAATAGAAAGGAATCCTGCAAGAGTTTATCAGCATCCATCTCCGCATGTTGATCGATGGTGACAGGCAGGTGAGAGGGTGAAATAGGATAGGGGATTATCGATGGATAATGAAACGCACCATGAGATGGCCCACTCAGCAACGTACTCGACGCCAACGATGCAACCGAGAACACTCCAGTACATCAGCCATCTCTCGATTTCCTCTTCAGAGGCAGGCCGCTGCGAAAGCGTCTTGTACGACGCGTAGCCTGGGTAAAGGTAGGCCGACACTGAGCTGTCAATAATAGCATACTCGTTAGCTCGTGGGTACGGCACATTGATAAATTATGAGGGGACAAACCAAACAATGCGGGATGTTAAAAAGAATATCATCAGCGATAGTAATCGATGAGTGGAAGAGAGATGGAAGAAGAGAGTAAAGAACCTGAGCCGAGGGGTGTTGAATAGGGCACGCAAGCATGCGGCCCGTGGCCACGTGCTTTGCGTAAATGCGTTTAATTCAATCAATGTTCTCGCTTGTGCTCGGATTGGTACCACCGCTCTTGAATGGCCCCTCGTCGACGTCGCGGAGTGCGCTTGACCACAAAGAAGAAGCATACGAAGGCCGCCAGCCAGAGGGGTGGTGACCCTACTGCGCCAACAGATGCAGAATGGGAGACAATGAAGACCTATAAGACGTTTGTTGGTGAGCTCCCCGTCCATCCTTTGGTTCCTCACGAATAGTTCACTCAATCAACTTTTGCACGGTAATTTCCAGTCCAAGACGAAGACGAGAACTTCTCATTTAAAATAGGCGACACGTGAGTTTGCATCAGGCATGAGTGGGGCATGCTGGTTCGACAATGGACCATTGATGTAGTTATGATTTACAGGGCACTCATTGCGCCAGAGGGGTTCGATCCTGAGGAGATTTTAGAGCCTTATCAGTACTGGGTTGGTATGATCCGCGACGTCAGGGCGCGTGGTCTACAGGACGTGAGTTCCCCCATCTTCTCAGCCAACCATCTGAGCTGACTCCAACTTGTATCATTATAGGTATGGGTGAAAGTACAATGGTATTTCTCAGGCGATGATGTGCAGAGCGTCATCAAGTCCTTGTGAGAACCGCGTCACAGCTACCACGAGTTCGAATGCTGACTTAAATGTAATGAGGAAAGCGACCCTTCTTGGATGGGGAGATATGAGCGAGTGTTCTCCGACAAGTACGACTACGTCACTTCCCTCGCGTTCAATGGTGGGTATCCCTCCTCTTCCTTCCCTTGTCCTGGGTAGTCTAACCCTAACCCTACTTTCCCCCGTCAACGTGCAGAGGTGATTACCATGAATGAATACCAAGAGAATGCATTCAATGCACGGAAAATCAGAGTCGACGAATTCTTCTATCGTTTTGACCTCGAACATAAAGCTAGGCGGTTGATGGTCGGTACCCTTATTTTGGGCATCGCTGCCCTACAGCATCGTTTTTGGAGACTGACTCAACCCCACAGCCTCACCCAAGCGGTCTCGCATGCCTTTGCAACCGACTCTACAACCCTGACGAGCGCGAGCCAGAAAACCTTATGCATACATGTCCACGTAAAGACTGTAGGCGCGCATGGCACCGAGGATGCCTCCTCTCACACGGATTCGTCTCCAATCGCCCCGAAGAAGGGCGGGAACGTTTCCTAAAAAGCGACCCTGACGCATCCGGGACACTGGGTACAGATTCGCAGCCACCTCGAAAAAAAGCGCGTATAAAAGGAAAGGGAAAACGACAACAGAAAGCCTCTGTTGAGGACGAGGACGAGTCAGGCGACGAAGGAAATGTCGCCTTCCTCGCAACTCTTCCCGCGCCCCTGGTGCGTGCGGCGCTGCAGCCTATTCTGAAGCCATGGCCCCCGTCTTCGCCGATGGTGAGCGGGAATGTGTCGCGCGTGATCAATGCACGGCGGCTGGTACTGCAGGCATTGAAGGATGGAGAGGTTGCAGAGGGATGGGAGGAATTTGTGGGCTTGGATGGGGAAGATGAAGATGATATGGGGGGCGACGACGCCGACGAGCAAGAAGTGGAGCGCGTTATGCATGCAGATTCAGGAACAAAGCGCAAGAAGTCTGCCGCGAATGGTCGTGGCGCTGTGATTGGCAAGCAAACGGACGTAAAGAGTAAGGATCCGGAGTTGAGACTGGTCTGTCCGCTTTGCTTGGGCCCTATATGAGGGCGGGGAGGTGTCGTTGCTATCTCGCTGTCTGTTTTGTACTTATCGCTTAATTTACTTGTCTTTCGCTGGCCACATTGTCACAGGGATACCGATGGCTATCCGCCATTTATATTCAGACTGTTTATGAATTGAGTGGGCTGGAGCCTGGAGGATACTTTGGAATAGGGGCAATCACGCTAGGACTGGTCACTCGGTGACAGCTCGTGAATTGGCGTCACGCAACAAGTCCTGTGATCGACGACCAACCTGTCCAGCAGCCAGCTCGTTTCCCTAGAACTATCGCCCATTCCACCACTGGCTCTCCAGACTCTCAAAACCAGCCTATGGTCTGGAAAGTTCTTCCCGATTGTTCGCCGGCTGTTTAGCTCCTCACATTGCAATCAAGCAAAGCGTATGGCGACTGTAACAAAAAAGCCTCGATCAACGACGACGACATCGCATACATTTCCCCCATTTTACGCGTGTTACCTTCTCAAATCTGTTCAAAGAGCAAACTCACAAGCGTACTTGCATTTCTCGCCTAGTTGTCCGTATCACTTATCCTCCCCACCCACAGAACGTACATTGGCAGCACACCTCATCCACCACGGCGAATAAGGTAAATCTAGGTCTGGAGTGCTTTAGGCTGAGATGTCTTCACTAATCTGCCCAATAAATAACAGACAGCATAATGGAGAACTGGTTCAAGGAGCACGCAAGACAGTCCGAGGTCGACCATGGGTCATGCAGATGATTGTACATGGGTTCCCATCCAAGCAAGCAGCTTTGCAATTCGAATGGGCATGGCAGGTAAGCAGTGCTTTATTTAAACGAGAGCGTTATTGAAGGAGACCAGCACCCTCACAGATCCAGACATTTGCGGCCAAAAGAGAACGGGCAAGCTGCCTGGAAAGCTAGCAAGCGTGGAGTCAAGCTAAACATGCGGTATGATTACGCATCTATTTGTTTAAGCCCGGCTAATTGAGTCTACCAGAGTGGTGCTTACAATGCTCGGCTCGCATCCTTATAGCACTTGGCCACTGCATGTCAAATTGTTCACAGAAGAAGCGGCCAAGACATGGTTGGCTCTCACCAAACAAGCCAGCGAACAAGCTTTAATACCAAAGGGCTTGAAGGTCGCAACAGAACTGGAGGGCGTTGATGGTATGTCAGGCTATATTGGTTCAGGCAGGAAGGGGCCTATCGAAGTCTCCGATGGTCAGTCCAATGGGGTACTCTCATTCGCTTGCTGACGATGCTCAGTCGCGTTCACCACCAGCTTCCTTCAGAAACACGACGATCTTGTAGCGTCGCAGCGTCCTCTGGCTTGTTCGGTTTGTCATGAAATGCTTCATAACTATTCTAAGGTAGGAGTGTTTGCTCTTGAAGCAGTCTTGTATCTCTGATGATACCATCAGGACTCGCTGAAAACAATGCTTTGCGTCACTCCCGGCTGCTCCGAAGTGTCTCATCTCGCTTGTTTGTCTGAGAACTTCGTTTCCGCTGAGGCACACAGCATCGATAATGCCGGAATGATTCCCAGAGGTGGACAGTGCAAGGGCTGTGAAGAGTACGTTCTTTGGGGAGAGCTTGTGAAAGGGTGCTACAGAAGGGAGAAGGGCGGGCCAGGCGGTATCCCACCCGAGGTCGAAGATGATCCCGAAGTCACGCAGAGCGGCTCATCCTCTGACGTGGACCAGGTGTACACGGAGATGCCACGAAGAGGGAGAGGGCGACCTCCGGGGAAAGCCAAAGCCTCTACGAAGAAGCCTCAGCTGGCTGCTGGCTCCGAGTCCGGAGAGTTCTTTGACCTTGACGCGGTCAGCTCCGCCACCGAAGATGGTGAAGGCCCAAGGGCAATTGTCAGTCCCCCAAAGCGTGGTCGACCAAGAAAAGTGTCTGCCGTCGCACACACTCTACCCATTATGCCGGCAAAGAAAACACCAGGTCGGCCCCGAAAAGTTGTTTTGACTGACGCAGCACGGCCCTCAGAGAAGGCTAAAGCATCGACTAGGAAGCCTCGGTTACCAAGCGTACCTGCAGGATCCGAGTCGGGAGAATTCTTTGACCTTGACGCAATCAGCTCAGCTACGGATGATAGTGAACGACCGCAGGCAACAATGGGCACTCCCAAGAAGCGTGGTCGACCGCGAAAAGAACCCTCCACCCTACCCACACCAGCTCGAAAATCGCCAGGTCGACCGCGAAAAGCTGTTCAAGGTGGAACGCCGCCGCTCACAATGGCGAGCGTGCTCTCTCGGCTTCCGCCGCCTTCCTACCTGCCACCCCTTGCTGCGCAGAAACGACTCAAGGCAGCTGTTGCTGGCAAGCCTGGGCGGAAAGGCATTCACACAATCGCTGCGCCTGGCGACCAGAGCGGGGAGTTCTTCGATCTGAACGACATCAGCTTTGGGTCGTCAGATGAAGATGACGGCGTGCGATCTGCGCCAGTGAGACGAGCCACGTCTCGTGCGGGTCCTCTCTCTGGCCCGTCATCTCGCCCAGCACAATTGACGCGACCAGGAGCAAATCAAGACAAGGAATTGGCAACTGCAATGTCGGCGATGTCCCTGAAGCCTCCTGCGACATGGATGGATATATCTGACTACAGTCTTCAACGGCTCCTTTAAACACTTTTCTTGAGCCGTTCCGCATGCGCAATTCGCTCTCTAACTTCAATTTTTTTTGAGCCCTAGGGCTTTCACTATACTCTGAGTACATACTCAAATTTTTTCAGAACAAGAGCTGTGAAATTGATTGAACCAATGTGTGTTTGCCGCGGGATCAATTCTCGCGGTGCTCGGTCCTTTAAACAGACCAGTTTCGATCATCCTTTTCATCCTGCCATTCGTACTCCTCTAGTTTCGTGTATCCAATTGTCTCACTGGATATGCTTCCCTCAATACAGACCTACTACAGTGTCCATCTGACAGGTTATCAGGTCTCTACTCGCTTCTCGTCTCATTCCCTTGAACAGTCTTAGCTGCTTACGCGCATCTGGACCAATGCAAGAACACTGGGACTTCAGAGGCATCTCGGATTGCTGTAAGGTCATATTAGACTTTATTCTTGGTCTATTTTGGCTACCCTGCCAACAAAATCGCATAGTGAGTGCCTTGTGTGAGTTTGGTGTGACAGGGGCCACCATGAACAGTAGCTTATACAAGCAGTAAATGCCACAGCACTTACTATGGGGTATTCTTGACATATATATATATCTTTGGTATCGCTGAGAGGCTCTCATCTTCTCATTGAAGGTATAGGACTGGCCAAATGGCTACAAAACCTCACTTTTAGAGGGTATATCCAGTATATTGACTTGATCATTTCATTATATACAATATACACTACAGAATCTGATAGCCATGAGTTTTAGCTTTTTTACAGTATTTTTTCGAGGGTTTACATGCAGGATTGAGGTCACGGCGAGTCATGTTTAAACGAGTGGTCTTGTTTAAAGGAGCCGTTGATGACTGTAGATAGGCTGATTCACATCCAGCCATGCGTAGCATGCCGTCTAGCAACCCACCTTCCTGATAGCTATATGATTCCCAGTAGATTGACACTACAGTATTGTATACCAGAGGATATATATATTCTAATGAGTAACGAGTAATAATGCAACGGAAATAAATGTACAGATGAAGACACAGTGCTCTGGAGAGATAAGGTTCCTTCCGTTGACCGAGGCTGGAGACTTTGGAAAGTGACATTTTCAATACATGGAATAACTGCCCCAGTCGTCGTAGCCCGGCTGCTGGCGGACAGGGGGCTGGACTGGTTGGGGCGGAGGCATGGCAGTCGAGGTAAACGAATTTCTGCGGTGGTCGTTTTGGGGTATCTGGGTTGTGTGATGTGTCATTGAACTTGTTCGTTGAATCGGTTGGGGTGCAAGCTGGTAGTGCTGCTGCTGCTGCTGCAAATCAGCCCCCCACTGTGGCTGCTGGTGTGAATGCTGCTGGTGCGAATGCTGCTGCTGTGGCTGCTGCTGCTGCTGGGGAGGGAACTGATATGACATGCCATATTGCGTCGTCGTGTCGTATGACGACAGGTCATACTGCCCATTTAAATTGTCAAACGCCGGTCCCGTCTGATACCCAACCTGCGGCATCTGCTGCTGCTGGTACCCCGCATACACCGCCCCTGGCTGCGGCTCGCCCGCATAGCCTATTCCCTGGCCGGGCGCGCCAGCGGTATAGCCCATATGCTGGCCAGGCGGCGGCCCGGGCGGCGCGTGCAGCGAGACGACCGACGCGCGCCGCGACAGCGACGCGGCGGCCATCGCGACGGACCCGGGGAAGTGCGACGGGCCCGGCACGGGCGCGGGCGCGGGCGTCTGCCCGCTGTGCATGTGCGGGTCCTCGACGGGGCTGTACTGGAACGGCGGCGGCGGCGGCGGGAAGCCGCCCGCGTACGCGTCGAACAGCATCGGCGCGCGCGCGCCCGCGAGGAACGGCGGCGCGGGGTCCTGCAACATCGCGCTGGGCTGCGGCGCGTGCGTGAAGGGGAGCTGCACGCTCTGCGCCGCGCGCGGGCTCCGCGGCTTCGGGCGGCGCTGCACGAGCAGGCGCGTCTCGCCGCCGAGCAGCGCGAGCTCGTCGGGCACCGGCGCGCCCTGTGCGCCCTGCGTGAAGATGTCCCGCGGCACGGTGAGCACGCCGTTCATCGCCTTGTGCGCTTTGTGCAATATGTCCTGCAGTGCGGGCTGCACGCAATCCACGTATGAATATATGCATCCACGGTTAGAGGGTGATGAGCACTCACCACGAACCGCCCCGCCTTCCCGCCGTACGTCGCCGCGTCCTCGAAGAGCTCGTACGCGTCCTTCACGCGAGCTAGCGCCGCCTCTGCGATCTTCGAGCGCAGCCCGGGGCCCGTCGCGCGGATCACGATCGTCCCCAGCATCATCTGCCCCCACCGTCAGCACACTCACAAACCCAAACACACACGAGCGGGACTCACGGCGGCGGCGAACGCGTGTCCCCACATGTTCCAGAGGCGCGCGGTCTCCGCGGGCCACGCCTGGAAGAGGCCCTGCAGCGCGCCGAGCAGCTCGCCCGCGGCGTCGTACCCCGCGACGAAGCCCGCCCCGCGCGGGTCCGCTGGCGATTCCGCGATGGCGCGCGCAAATTGGGCGCGGTGCAGGAAGGTCAGCGCTGTGTTGCGGCGTCAGCAAGCGCGGTCGAGAGAAGCACGGCAAAAGGGGGTGCAATGGGGCAGGCTTAGCACGCACCAACCAACTTCCAGAACCGCGGCATGAACCCCGCCATCGCGCGCCCATGCGCCGCCTCCCCGCCATCCTCCATCCCCGCGCCGCACTCCGGCTCCGCAAACGCCCGTATGCGCGCATCGAGCGCCATGGCGTCCGCCTCCTCCGGCGCGCGCCGCCGCGCGGCGAGCACGTGCGCGATGACGGGCGCGAGGATCGAGGCTGCGAAGCGCGCTTTCCATGCGCTGACTATATGCGCGGGGGTTGGGGTCAGCTAACACGCAAGGAGAAGGAGAAGGGAAAGGGGGAAGGGAGGGAAGGAGAGGGGGAAGGAGAAGGGGAAGGGGGAAGGGGAGGGGGAAGGGGAAAGGGGAAGGGGGAAGGGAAGGGAGAGGGGGAAGGGGAAGGGGGAAGAGGGGAAGGGGAAGAAGGGGAAGGGACGCACAGGAAGAGACGACCGCGCCGTCCGCGCTGAGCGCCTCGTCCGGGTCGACCGCGTGCGCCGTGTCGACGAAGTGCAGCGGGAACGCGGGGAGGCGGCCCGTGATCAGTGTCTGTGCGTGCGTGCGTTAGCGTGTGCGTTAGCGGGGAAGGGAGCGGGGAGGGGGGAGGGGGAGGGAGGGGAGAGGGGCGAGGGATTAGGGGGAAGCAGGGGGGAGGAGGAAGGGAAGGGAGGGAGGGGAAGAAGGGAGGGGGGCGCACCATCCAGCAATCCACGACGAACAGCTCCCAGAACAGCGCGCGCCGCCTTTGCACCGCGCGCGCGGGCAGCCCCCAGCGCGCGGGGTCCCTGTGCAGCCCGATCTACCCACCCAAAACACATCAGCACACAAACGCACACCACAAAAACACAGAAAAGAGAGGGGGGACGCACGCTCTGCGCAACGCCCCGCGCGACCCCCAACACCCCCCACACCGGCTCCATCCCCCCACCCCCACCCAACCCCGCCCCACCCGCACCCAACCCACACTCCCCAACCCCCAAGTCCTCCTCCTCGAGCTTCACCCCGACCCCCGCCCCCGGCGTGGCAGGCGCGCTCGGCCCCGGGATCCCGCCCCCGCCGGCAGCGAGGTGCACGCCGAGCAGCAGCAGCGCCTGTGCGCCCTCCACGCTCCCCCCTCCCCCTCCCCCCCCGCCCCCGGCCCCACTTAACCCTAAACCCAAACCGAGCCCACCGCCGAGTTTGAGCGCAGCCAAAGCGTGCGTGATTAAAGAGGCGTCGTTGTCGGGGGAGGAGGGGGAGGAGGGGGCGGGGGAGAGGGGGGAGGTGGGGGGCGGCGGGGCGGAGAGCGCGCCGTGTGCGAGGAGGGCGAAGAGGAGGGCGAGGGTGTGTGCGTTTGTCCTCTCCCCCTCTCCGTCCTCGCCCCTATCCTCCCCGCCTTCCTCCCCGCCGATCTCGTTGTTGCTGTTGTTGTTGCTGTTGCTGTTGTGGCTGTTGTTGTGGTTAGCGTGGAATTTAGTCAAAGGCGCGAGCTCCCCGTCGCGCGCGGGGGCGTACCACGCGCCGAGCAGCGCCCACGCCTGCACGCGGCCCACCGCCGCGCCCGGCCCCCACGGCGCGCCGCGCACGTACGCCCCCACCAGGGTGTGTGCGCGCGCGTAATCCGGGAGGCGCGCTGCCAGCGCCGCGAGCTGGGGTTGGTGGTGGTGCGGGGGGTGGTGGGGGTGGGGGTGGGGAGAGGCAGAGGTAGATGGGGAGAGGAGGAGGAGTGCAGCCTCGGCGGCGGCCGCGCGCCCGAGGAAGGTACACCCGCCGTCCGCGCGCAGCTGCAGCGTCCCCGCCGGCGTGCCCTCCCCCGCGTCCCACCCCCCCTCCCCCTCCTCCCCCTCCCCGTCCTCCCCGTTTTCGTTCTCGGGCGCGTGCGAGGCCGCGCGCGGATCCGCGCCGTGCAGGTCGAGCGTGTTCCCGACGTCGAGCAGCGCGGGCGCGAGCAGCGGGTGCGCGGCGGGGAGCGCCTTCTCGAGCGCGCGGATGCGCGCGTGCATGCGCGCGATCTTCGCGTGCAGCGCGGCGGTGCCCTTGAGCAGGAAGCGCGTGCCCTCGCCCGTCTCGAACTCGCCTGCCTGCGCGTTAGTCAGTGCGTATATGCGTGGAGGGGGGACGCACCGGTTGGGCAAACCTGCCAGGAAAGAGAGGGGGGGCGGGGTCAGTGGGGGAGGGGAGGGGGGGAGGGGGGACGTACCGCGCCGCACCCGCGGCGGACGCAGCTCTCGCAGGGGACCTGCTTGTCGCACTTGAGCTTGAGGCGCCTGCACTCCGCGCAGCTCATCTTCCCCGCGCGGCGCTTCTGCTCCTTCTCCGCCGCCTTCTTCTCGCGCTTCTCGCGCTCGCGCTCGCGGCGCTCCTCATCGTCGTCGCCGTCGTCCTTCTGCTTCCCGCGCGCGCGCGCACTCTTCGTGGTGGTGCTGGTGCTGGTGGTGGGGGCGGGCGGGGCGGTCTTGGGGGGGCGTCCCGCAGCGGGCATGCCCGGGAGATGGTATACGCTGCCGTGCGGCTCGCTATTGTCTCGTCTGCGTTGGGCGGTCTCAGGGCCGCTATTGTCGTCCGCGTGCGTGCGGTGCGCGATTCGCGCGGGCTTTGGCTGTGGCGGAAAGGGGTGGGGGCGGGAGAGGTCGAGATGCGCAGGCAGGGCGGGGCGTGCAATAACCCGCTGCCGCTGACTTGGGGCGCGCTAATTTAGGGGTCCGCGACAGGTGTCGCCGCCGCTTGCTCACTTATGCTTCCCCGCGTAATACGTATTCTCGCTGCACCTGCATTACATACCCGCACGGGGATCTCTGCTGCGATTTCGATTGGGCAGACGGAGCTCGAGCGACGCTGGATTGGATTGTTCGTTCATTTCCTGGTGCCTGGCCGCGGTGGCGCGGGATGCTATCTGCATCGATAGCGGCACCCGGCTCGCGCGCCGGTCCCCGCCCAAAAGCATCGCATCCTCCCCACTACCCGACCGCGCGCGCATGCCAGCGAAGCGCGATGCGAGCCCGTTCGTGCGCCGATCCCCCGATCCAGCAGCTCGCACCGCGCGCGGATCTCGTCGTCGAGCGGCCGTGGTCACGCGCGCACCCGCCCATTTCAAATTCATCCGAGACGCTTCGCCGAGCGCAAATCCGCCACCGTCAGCGCCACAGACGGCGGCGACGTTTTGAGCAGACACCGGCGATCCCCAGGCCACAGCGCAGGCGCCACATTTCCCTTTCAACTCACGAGATCTCACCAATCACGCCGGGTCCGAATCGCGGATCCAGGGAAGCGGCGAGCCTGCCACGGCGACCTCCCGCGAAGCCTCGATTGAATTTGATATGAGATATCTAATATCGCGCCGCCGCCACTCGACCCGCGCGAGATCTCCGTGCGTATATCTTTGCGTGCCACCCATGGTATGATGATGCAGGATGATGCCCAACGGGTCTAGCCAGCCTCGAGGAGGCCGCGAGGCAGCGGCAGGCAGCGGCCGCGGCTGGCTTTCATTAATATCGCCTGAAACGAAATCATACTGCCCAACCGATGTACAGCGAGCCGAGCCTAACCTCTGTCCGTATTCGTATTAATAACAGCCAATAGCAGCTTGAAAATAGTAACAGCCCCATCAGGCTTCATTATAATTAGGCTTCATTCAGCAAGTACTTGCGAGAATAGTACAGATGCGGTCGAAGTGACGGAGGATGTGCGAACGACTAGAAATCGCCCGCCACAGGCCAGACTACTCGTAGAGTAGCGTGCCCTGGGTGTACTAACAGCACAAACGACTCGCTCCGTCAGGCCAAATCAACACATCAGGTGATGCGGTGGCGGCGCCGTCCTCACGGAATGCAACTTGCAATTGAATATGCCAGTGCTATGCGCCAAAGTTCAAGTTGCAGCAACCGATGAATAGCAATAGCATTGCTCTGTGGCACTCTATCAGCATAAGGGATAATTTTCGACGGTCAAACAGCCCGCCACAAGCCAGACCAGTACATATCTCCAAGACATAGCATAAAAAACTGGCTCTTAAAGGCCAAAGAAACGGATCAGGTGTTGTAGTGGCGGCGGGGCGTCGTCTCTACGTATATCGAATTGAATGCGGCCTGATTTCTATGAGCTACGCAGTCAATTGCAGCGTTTAATCTCAACACAAATGCATTCCAGTAACATTACATTCCATCGCCAAGGACCGAAATCTGCAGAGATCCCACTGCCTGTTGCCGTCGGTTTGCTGATACGTCAAGCCCGAACGACCAGCGCAATCCAAGCCAAAACCCCAACGCGTTCATGTTATACAATGGTTTGATTCATTTGAATAAATAGCAATAAGTAGATTAACCGCGCATAGTGTAGTGTAACCCATAATCATACATCTCTCCTCATCCAACCCAATCACCAAAAACACAAATCAATCAAGCAAGCGCAAGCTGGAGCGCCTGCCCCGCAAACGCGAGCACGCCCCACAGCCGCGCATCGCACACGCCCAGCGCGCGCGCGTCCGCCGCGACGCCGCGCACCAGCGCCCTGCGCGCCTCCAGCTCTCCGCACGGCGTTGTTGCCTTCAGGTGCGCGGCGACCTCCGCGGGCGTGGGCACCGCAGAGGAAGAGGCGGACGAAGAGGGAAGGGAGGGGAGGAGCGCGGCGCAGAGCCGGTCCGCGCGCGCGGTGTAGAGGTACGCCTGCAGCGCGGGGAACGCGCCCGGCGCGGGCAGCGCGAGCGGGACCACCGGGATCTCCTGTGCTCCGGTGGTGGGGGCGGCGGGGAGGGGCGGGAGGAGCGTGCAGTGCGCGGCGAGCACGAGCGCGTGCGCGGGGAGGAGCGTCACGTGGGTCTTCCCCTTCCCTTCCGCGGCGGGGGCGGAGGCGTATACGGCGAGCATGTGCGTCGGCGCGTGCGCGGCGGGGGAGATGGCGATGGTGGGGGGGAGCGTGCCCGGCAAGGGGGGCGCGGCGCGGGTGGTTTGGAGTGCCGCGTACATCCTGCACAGAAAAACACGGTCAGCGGCGATCGAAGAATGAGGGGAGAAGGGAGGACGTACGAGGCTCCGGCACCGGTGTGCGCGAGCGCGTGGCGGACGTAGGCCGCGGGCACGGGGGAGGCGCGCTTGGCGGCCGCGGCGGGGCGCGGGGCGGCGAGGGCGTTCTTGAGCGCGAGCGGGCGGCGCGGGGCGCGCGCGGTCTTGCGCAGGATGCGGCGCAGGGAGGAAGAGGTGCTGCTGCGGCGGGCCCGGGGGCAGGTAGCGCAGGCTTTGGTAGTAGTAGCCTTGGAGGCCTTGGAGGCCTTGGAGGACTTGAGTGTGGCTGCGATCATCTCGGAATGCGGGTGCTAGTGCGAGTGGCTAGAGGGCTGGCGAGGAGGGCTGTCGGGCGGCAGATGGACGGGAAGCATCTGGGCGCGGGCGGTTATATAGGGGGAGAACAAAGAGAAATGTGCGACAATCCAGGGGGCGAAGACGTCTGATTGCGCGCCTGGAAATCGCCGCTTTCGGCAGGTGTTTGCGCGCGCCCACGCTGCGGCCCCACGGAGTGTGCCCGCATTGGGCGATTGCGCGCGTCCGCGTCGTTGTGTGGGCGCAACAAAGGCGGGGGCATACGCTGCGATTGCGCGTCCTTGTAGTGCACACAGGAAGTCGGATACCATTGAGCACACAATGGCCAAGCACACACCGTCGTCACAGCACAAACAAACACTCCATCGTGATGAATTTGAAAGCGAGACCCGAAAGCGAGATCCCATTCTCCCCCAGCCAGTCAAATGGCTGCCTTTTCCCATATGCATGGCTGGCACAGCGCGGCCAGCACCCCACCCGAGTGCTTGCTTTGTGCGCGGCTCTGCGTCACAGCCTGATGCAACATTGTCCTGGTCTGCCTCCGCAGGGACAATGCACTGGCAGCCCCCACCGCGTACGTAACCCCGTGATGGGAAGTATGTATGATCAGGGCGATCGGGGATGATGTGCGAATGTGAAAGGGTTGCTGGACGGATGCGGCGAAGAAAGGAACGAGAGAGAAAGCAGCTTGCAGTGAATTTGAATTTGGTGTGCGTTCGGCGATCGATGATCGGATGGAGCGGTGAAGTGGACATTGCAGCATCGCAGCATTTATAGCAGCCGGGTGGCACCAAGCTATTTGCTTGATGCTGAGTTACTTTACAATTTACAGTTGCTTATGCAACAAGTCTCGTGCCTTTAGCGCAATCGCAGTCTCTTCTCTGCACAGCAAATATTGATATCAGTACTGGAAGTCGAATACTTCTCCAGTATGATGCATCAAACCACGCATACAGACTGCGCTTCGAGTTCGTTGAGCCAGCAGGCCGTGGCAGTGAAAATTTGATCACTGTGTCTGGACTATTGTCCAAAATCTAAGACTCACATTCCTAACAACTCATTTCCCGCTTCCCTGTGGATACAACCATCCCAATCGCTTCGCCGCCTTCTGTACCTCAGCCTCCCATGGTTCAAGTCATCGGGAACGCTGAAGCGCATGCTTGATGTATTTAACGAGGCGTGTCACACAGATAGCTGGCTTTTTATAGCTCAGAGCAACAATATGGCAATATCACATGATTTAAGAAAGTATGCTCGACTTACATTCCTTAGAATCGGTGGGCAGCAGCTGGATTGCCCAACTTGTCATGTTGCCACCGCTGGTCGCCAGCTAAGCGCCCGTCCAAATAGGGCGATTCACACGGGGTTGATTTTGCGGATTGCTCCCGTGCCAGCTCCCTACAAAATCTCGTAGCTTCAAGCTTCAGGTCTTTCAGACCACGCATAAAAGCTGCGCTGCAGGCTCGGCGAGCCGGCAGGCCGTGACAGTTTTACCACTGTGGCTGGACCGTTGTCCCAAATCTGAGACTATCCTTCCCCGCTCTCTTGCATATGCGACTCGGACTCTCCCAATCGCTTCGCCGTCCTCGGTACTCCAGGTCTTGGTTCAAGTCACCGGGAGCGCCGAGTCGCAAGCCCGGCGTATCTGGCGAGGCGCGTCATATAGATAGCCGACCAACGCGTACAGCTCGTATCGCGGAAGAGCAGGACGGCGAACTCCCAGATGCCACTGCAGCGCTCTCCCCAGGGAGCGGCAGGAACACGCAGGTAGAGCCATTTCTGTGCAGTGGGCGGGGGGCGGTGGCGCATTTCACCACGGATGGACCCGCTTGAATGTTGATATCGCTTTATGCTGTCTTCGATGCAGCTGAATACCGCAGTGGCAGCCTCGTTCGTGCGTAGGTCCGCGCCACTTAGACGAGAGCACCTGCCAACGATGTGCACGGGCTGCACCTGGGTATCGAAATCGCGCTATCGGCCGTGCCGACGCGCCGCGCACCCGCCCACACACTAGACGTGATATCGGCGGCTCCTTCGTCCTTGCACTGGCAGCACAGTGGATTTAGTGGCTGCCTGTCAGTGCCTGTGCCGTCGCTCAGGCTCACCCCAACCAGGCTGCCTTGTTTCACAGACGACACACACGAGCGGCCGCAGGCGTTAGAGGGGTTCTCTTTGCTTTGTGGGCTTTAAAACGGTGCGTTTCTTCAAAGACTCCTGCGCGGGCAACTGGGGCCAATTTTGGGGCAGTTGTCGACTTAACTGTAAGCAGTCGCGCTACCGGATTGCCCAGTCCTCGAACTCAGAACTCCTGGCCACTCACAGACAGAGTGTGACACGTAGCAATTGCATATCATATCACATAAACCACCTCAACACACACATATTCGTATACGCGCTTTCAAGCTCCTTGGTCATCGACAGTGAATCCACCTAACGCGAAAGATAGACTTTTCGGACGGACGATTTTGGTCAACCGGCATGACCGTCAACATAGCAGCGAGAGCTTGAGAGTCCCTCGGATTCGTTGCGGTGCCTCGAGCGAGACATGCAACGATCGATACGCGGCTCATGGCGCTGGGCGACACTTGCATCCAGTAGTAGGGGTCCCACACGGCTGGATATCCCGGGAGGCCCTTCTGCGGCTCCACGATATCTCCCTTGACCCGCAGTCCTGTGTCGTCGTCGTAATCGAGCATGATTAATGACGTAGGATGAGAATGGAAAGGGGTGGTGCGTGATTTGGAGTGGATCACACTCACAGCATCTCGTGCAATAGCATGCGCGAGGAGCCGGAGGTTGGGGCCAGACAGGCCCACGGGCTCTGCAAACAAGGCGCCGTGAATTTCCTGGATGATAGAATCTGAGATGTAAAGAAGCTAGCTTACTTGCGGACGCCTTGCTCATACTATGACAGAGTTTTCTATGTTCTCCGCGCCAATGCCGCTTCTGACATTCCTTGCTGCAGTAATTAGCCAGAACGCATTGCGAACAGCGCCGTAATGTCTTCTCTGAATAGAAGTCCATGCACTATGAAGGCCCGTGGGTAAGTATTCTAGGGTGTTAAATCACGGAGTGGGCACGAACGTGAGGACTGGAACACATGACCTTGAGATCTAAGCCATCGCTTCGGTAGTCTTCATGTATTTGGGCCAAATGAGACAGGCCCTCACGGAAGTTTTTGACCGCATCTCCTATCAGGCCTGTTAGCATTCTGTCTTCTGGAAATGCTTCTCTGATATTTCTGTTCATCGCCCTGAATAAGCTCCGGTAGGGAGCAAAGCGTAGCGCAATGGTGTCCAAGAAGTTGCCGAATACCGACTCCATTACATTCGTAGACGGGCCTCGCACACTAGGTATTATCCATGCCATTCAGTGCTCAGAACATTTTCGTTCAAGTAATGCGGCTTACGGCTATCACATCATAGGAAGTGGAAGCCATGTTTCGCAATTGCAAATGTATGTGGGTAGGTTGAGAAGATATAATCTCTCGAGCTAGTTTTCGGATGATGATTGGATGATGTTAGCTACTGCACAAGCCTGATAGAAGACAGTCTTAGGGATATCGATATCGATGTGGTGTTAGGAAGCAAGCATGTTAATATGTCCGACCGACAGTGTCCGACAGTTGTCCGACTTGGAGGCGCCCGATCTCTCTTTGACCTCTCGTGAAATTATGCAATTCCAACCACCCTTCAATGTGATCAACATCAGAGGCTAGTGTGCGCGGTTGTGCCAGACTTCTCCACTGACTGAACACAGTTCCAACATGGTTCAATACCATGTCCCATGTGTGGTTTCAACGGAAGGCACCTTTGACAGAACTTAGAAGAGAGTCACCGCCGAAATCCTTGAGCACTAATGATATACCTAGCAACAAGATATGCAGCGTTAGTGAAGATCAGTATTACAGCTACATATATAACCACCAGCCAACCCCAAACCTGACAGCAACACATCCCTCGCCGCCAACCTCTTGAGAATCTGATTGAGCTTGTCCTATCATAATGCGCACCACAGTACCGCCCCCCTAGGTATCAGCAGGGAACATCTGAATACACACTTTTTTTACGATGACAGCGACTCTCTGGCAGTCTGATATGTGGTTTCGCTGTGCGATGATGGTGAGACACATTTTTAGGACCTCCCTGCTACGAAAACAAAAAAAACAACACGTGCACGTTACGATTGCATGTCCTCCCATGGCATAAATCATTTCATCATACTCATAGTCATATACGCGCGGTGCGAAGTCATTGACAGTAAATCCATTTAACACGGTAGATTGACCGTTCGCTCCCGCGGTTCGCCTGCGTGATCATCAGCAGAGCGGCGAGAGCCTGAGAATCTCTCGGATTCTCTACCGTGCCTCGAGCGAGACACGCAACAACTGATACGAGGCTCATGGTGCCGGGTGGCGTGCAGTAGTACGGTACCCACACCGCTGGATATCCCGGGAGCGCTTTCCGCAGCTCCACGATGCCCCCTTTGACCCGCATTCCCGACTCGTCGTCGTAGTTCAGCATGATCAATGGCACATCGGACCCTTGAGTAACGGGACGAGAGCCGGACCGGGCCACACTCACAGCATCTCGTGCAATCGCGTGCGCGAGGAACCGCAGGTTGGGGCCGGACAGGCCCACAGGCTCTGCAAACAAGACGCCGTGAATTTCTCGAGACGGGCGAGTCTGATACGTTAAAGAGGTAGCTTACTTCGAGGGGCTTTGCTCATACTGCGACAGAGTTTCCTATGCTCTCCGCGCCAATGCTTCTTCTGACATGCCTTGCTGCAGTAGTTGGTCAGAGTGCATTGCGAACAGCGCCACAGTCTTTGCTCTGGGTGGAATTCCATGCACTATGAAGGGCTGTCGCTAAGTGTTCTGAGATGCATACGTGTTAAATGACGAACGTGAGGATTTCCACAGATGACCTTGACATCTAAGCGACCGCTTTGGTAATCACGGTTCATCTCGGTCCACTGAGACAGGCGCGCCCGGAACTCTTCAACAGAGTCTGCGATCGGCCCAACTGGCATACTGGCTTTTGGGAATGCCTCTCTGACATTTCTCTTCATCGCCACGAATAAATCCCGGTGCGCAGCAAAGCGCGGCACAGTGTATCGCAAGAAGTGAGCAAATACCTGATGCGCGATGCCAGCGCCCACGCCGGGCACATGTGGCGTCATCCATGCCACCAAGTGGAGAAACTGCGTAGAAAACACAGTGGACAGCCCCTGGTATGCTTGGGGGCCCCGCAAGCTGTCTATAATGAGGAGGAACGGTATCTGCATCATTCCCAGACGCGCGGCGATGTTCGCAAACAGCTCTGCTTTCGAGAGACGCAGTTGAGCCATCATATCTGCCATGAGCCGGATGGACGCGCTGGTATCGGCCAGAAAAGCCCGCCGAAGTGTATCCGGGCCTGCTGGAAAAGCAAATGAGTTTTGGGTGTGATGCAGAACACAGTTAAAATCGAGGTGAAGACTTTCCACGTCGGGCTTTAGCTGATTCATGTTGTTCCTGATGCGGTTGCAAAGCAGCTGGAGCACAGTATCCGTCTTGCCCCCGCAGGCTACGATGATACGATCCATGATTTCCAGAGTGACCCTGGGTGCGAGCGGGAGCTCTGACGTCCGCAACAGCAACGCGGCGCGGAACCCACAGATTCCATTGCTGTCCTCAGCTTCCTCAATCCATATGGTCGCCGCCAGGGCCAGAACGTCTTCCCTGAACTTTCCTGCAACAGGCAGGGCCGCTGCATCATTTTCGGTGAGGTACACGAGAGTATCGCGAATAATTGCGTGCCGTCTGTGAGAAAGACCGGCGCTGACCTTTGGTGGGCCAGACAGAGAGATGGCAGCTTGTTTGTTCTTGTGGAAGATCTGGAGCCACGTCCAGATGGACGGCCATAGTGGAGGCAGTGCCGCTGAACGGATAGAGGGAAGTACTGACGCTCCCTGCGTTTGGTTGATTCCATCTGGATCGACAATCATTGCTGTGATTATTGACGCCACAATTGGAAAAATTTTATCGAAGGGCGAGAGCGCGAGGCAGCGGGATGGTGTGAATGGTAGTACAAACTTGGTCCATGCTGTGATGCCAGACTGAGTGATAACTGGACCTGCTTCTTCGTCGATTTGTACCCTCAGAGTATGATCCAAGTAATATCTAGCGTCTTCAACAGGGAAATCCTGCGATGGAACGAACATTCAGTGCTCAGAGGGTATTCATTCGAATAATGCTCACGGGTATCTTATCGTAGGTCATATTTCGCAATGGCAAATATGTGTGTGAGTGGGCGAAGAAGATCTAATGTCTCAAACTGCTTTTCGGATGATAGCTGAAGGATATTAGCTGCTGAACGAGCCCAGATGAAGACAGACTTGTAGATATCGATGTAGTGTCGGAAAGCAAGCGCGTTACTCAACACGTGTAATGTGTCCGGAGACAGTGTCTCGACTCATACAGTACAATTTGGACCAAATTTGAATTTTGGACGCCTTACCAGAAAAAACATTCAGATCACTGCTCAATTGAAATCATTGAAATCCTTGAAAGCTCATAGTAAACTTCACGATGAGATATGCAGTGTTACAAATCTGCATTATGCCCACTTCTATTGCCGCATGCTAACGCCAAACCTTACGCCAATGCGTCCCCTCGCCGCCAACTTCTTCCCGAGTTTGAGGTTGAGGTTGTCCTATCATGATGCCACTGCAGCGGACCCTCCCATTGTAGTCAATCCAACAGGAATTGGTGCTATTGCCGCACTGCCGGCCCGGGTGCGAATATCACACTAACAACTCGCAAGCCCCATGCCTGCCTCCTACTCACTCTTTGTTGCTCAAACTACTTCGATAAAGACGTTCGTGGAAGTGCTTTGCAAAGTCGTTTCAAGGTCATTGGCAGTAAATCCATTTGACACAGTAGATGGACCGTTCGAGCGGGCTCCCGAGGTTTACTCGTGTGACCATCAGCAGAGCGGCGAGAGCTTGAGAGCTTTCTCTCGGGTTCTCCATAGTGCCTCGAGCGAGACACGCAAGAACTGATACGAGGCTCATGGTTCCGGGTGGCATCCAGTAGTAGGGCACCCACACAGCTGGATATCCAGGGAGAGCTTTCTGCAGCTCCACGATGCCCCCTTTGACCCGCATTCCCGTCTCATCGTCGTAATTGAGCATGATTAATGGCATATCAGACTGTTGAGCGGTAGGGCGAGAACTAGACCGGACCACACTCACAGCATCTCGTGCAATAGCGTGCGCGAGGAGCCGCAGGTTAGGGCCAGACAGGCCCACAGGCTCTGTAAACAGAGCACCGTGAATTTCCTGAGACGAAAGGGTCTGAGGTGTGAAAGAGCTAGCTTACTGATGGACGCCTTGCTCATACTATGACAAAGTTTTCTATGCTCTCCGCGCCAATGCTTCTTCTGACATGCCTTGCTACAGTAGTTGGTTAGAGCGCATCGCGAACAGCGCCGGTATTTCCTCTCTGAGTAGAAATCTATGCACTGTGAAGGGTTGCGGGTAAGTATCCTGAGATGCGTATAGAATACATCACGAACGTGAGGATTTCCACAGATGACTTTGACATCTAAGCGACCGCTGTGGTAGTCACGATTCATTTCGGTCCATTGAGACAGTTGTTCCCGAAACTCTTTAACAGAGTCTGCTATCGGACCATTTGGCATTTTATTTTTCGGGAACGCTTCTCTGATATTCCTCCTCATCGCCACGAATAACTCCCGGTGAGCAGCAAAGCGCAGCCCAACCTTTTGCAAGAAACTGGCGAATATTGTGTGCGTCACTAACGTAGTGGAGCCGGGCACATGAGGTGTCATCCATGCCATCAAGTGGAAAAACCGTGTAGTCAACAAAGCGGACATCCCCTGGTACTCATGAGGGCTGCACACAATTTCTAGAATGAGGAATAAAGGGCTTTGCATGATTTCCAGACGCTCGGTGTTGTCCGCAAAGGCCTCTGCTTTCGATTGGCGTAAAAGAGACATCATATCTGCCAAGAGCGGGATAGAAACCTTAGCATCGGCCAGAAAAGGTCGCCGAAGTATATTCGAGCCTGCTGGGAAAGTAAATGAATTTTTGGTGTGATGCAGAACAAATGCAAAATCGTCCTGAAGACTGCTCAGGTCAAGCTTTAGATGCTTTATATTGTTCTTGATGCGGCTGTAGAGCATTTTGAGTACGGCTTCTGTTTTCCCCCCACAGGCGGCGATGATATGATTGAGAATATCCAGAGATATTCTAGGTGCTGGCAATAGTTCTGGCCGCAATAGCGATACAGCTCGAAACCCGCAAATACTCTCTTTATCTTCGGCTTCTTCAATCCAAATTGTTGCCGCCAAGGTCATAACGTCTTCTCTGAACTTCCCCGCAATAGGTAAGATCTCTGCTTCATTTTGAATGAAATACAAGAGGCAATCGCAAATGGACATGTGCCGTACGTGGGATTCGGCATTGGCTTTGGCCTTTAGTGAGTTAGGCAAAGCCCGAGTGATTCTCTTGGTCTTGTGAAGGGTCTGCACCCAAATCCAAAGAGAGGGCCAAAGTGGAGGCATTGCGGAACGGATAGAGGTGAGGGACGAAACGTCCTGTTGTTTCATGGTAATTTGATCTAGATCGAGGACCATTACTGCCATAAATGTCGCCACAATTGTTAACACTTCATCAAACGGCGACAGTTCGAGGTAGCGTGAAGGCGTGAATGGCAATACAAACTTGATCCATCCTGTGATAGCGGACTGAATGAGCTCCGGACCTGTGTCATTGTTGATATGCCCCTTCAGTGTATGATCCAAGTAATATCGAGCGGCCTTCGCGGGAAAAGCCTGCAGTGGATCGAACATTCAGTGCTCAGAATGGTTTCATTGAGTAATGCATACGGGTATCTCATCAAAGGAAGGGGTAGCCATATTTCGCGATGACAAATGTATGTGGATAGGAGAGGCTGAGATGATCTAATGTCTCAAACTGAATTTCGGGCGGTAATTGGAGGATGCTAGTTGCTGAACGAGCCTGAATGAACGCAGTCTTGTCGATGTTGATGAGTGTCGAAAGCAAGCGTGTTAATGTGCCCGACTGTGTCCGACGATCATGACCCACGGTGACCTCGTATGATCACGCACTGACGTGTTAACCACCCTTGAATTTGGATGATCAAATGGTAAACTTAACAACAAGATATGCAGCGTTACAAATCAGTATTACACCCACTTATATCACCGCTCACCGCCAGCCAGCACCAACCATTACGGCAACGCATCCCTCGCCGCCAACTTCTTCTTGAGCTTGTCCTATCCCACACTTATCAGCACACGATCTCAGAAGCTTGCGAGAAAGAGCAACCCACATTAACGGCATCCATATACACATTCGTCACGACCCAGTGCTCGCGCTTCATGTCCTTCCCGTGGATCGCAAGCGCGAGGTCCTTGGTCATGATCCCGTCCTGGTCGATGACCTCGACACACGCGGCCTCGAGGTCCGCGCACCACGCCGTGAGCGCGTCGTTCTTGTCGAGTTTGGCACGGTGCGCGAGCCCGCGCGTCCACGCAAAGATGGACGCGACGGGGTTCGTCGACGTCTCCTTGCCCTTCTGCCACTCGCGGTAGTGGCGTGTCACGGTGCCTATGCAGTGGGTTCCATCAGCATTCAATCTTGTGAAAGGATGGCAGGGCAGACGCACCGTGCGCAGCCTCGGATTCGATGACATCGCCCTCCGGTGTGATCAGCTCGCTGGTCATCATGCCCAGGCTGCCGAAGCCCTGCGCGAGGATGTCGCTCTGCACGTCGCCGTCGTAGTTCTTCGTCGCCCACACGAATCCGCCAGCGGATTTGATCGCCTGCGCGACCATGTCGTCGATGAGCCGGTGCTCGTAGTAGATCCCGGCGGCCTCGAAGTCCGCCTGGTACGTCGCGGCGTAGATGTCGGCGAATATGTCCTTGAAGCGGCCGTCGTACTTCTTGAGGATGGTGTTCTTCGTCGATAGGAACTGCATATATGCGTGTCAGAGAAGCGATCTGGGGCAGGGCAGAGGGGCACGCACAAGGGGCATCTTCTTGGATAACGCCATCTTGAAAGACGCGTGCGCGAATCCTGTGATGCTCTGCAAAGTCAAGTATCAGCTGCGTCCTCGAACCTCGAAGCACTAATTAGACACACATCGTCTGTGTTATACATGGCCATGGCCACTCCGGGGCCCTTGAAGTTGTACACCTCCATCGTCGACTTCTCTCCACCACCCTCGGGGGTATAGATGAGCTGCAACTTCCCCGGACCGGGGGCGATAAAGTCCGTGGAACGATACTACTCACTACCTTTCAGTTCTTTGTCACCAGAAGCCTCTAAGATCACGCACCTGGTCACCGAACGCATGCCGCCCAATGACGATGGGCTTCACCCACCCTGGCACGGGCTTCGGCACACGCTCGAGTACAATCGGCTCGCGGAAGACAGTACCGCCGAGGATATTGCGGATTGTGCCATTCGGCGAGCGCCACATCTCCTTGAGGTGGAACTCCTCCACGCGCGCCTCGTCAGGTGTTATGGTCGCGCACTTAATGCCGACTTTGTGCTCCTGGATCGCTTGGGCAGCGGCGACGGTCACTTCGTCGTTTGTCTGGCCATAGCATCAGCATTTAGTTTGAATGCAAGATTGGGGAAATGTATATGTATGTAGGTGGTGAGGAAGGGGTGACACACCTTGTCACGGTGCTCGAGACCGAGGTCATAGTACTTGATGTCCAAGTTCATGTAAGGTAGAATCAGCTGCCCAAAGTCAGCACATATACTACTCTGGACATTCTTTTTGAAGGGAGCACACCTCCTCGCGGATCTTCTTCCATATAATCCGCGTCATCTCGTCTCCATCGAGCTCGACGACTGGACCTTGGACGTTGATCTTGGCCATCTCTGCGTCAAATAAATCAGGTTAAATAATGGGCAGGTTCGTTTCGATTGATTTTTTTTTTTGAAAGATGTTTCGGCGAGAGGATATACAATGTGGTGGAGGGGAAGGGCGCGATCAATCATCAGAATCAGAAAACAACGAGGAACGACAAGCACGCACGATACCGAGCCGAGCTCGCGAACGCCCGGACCCGCGCTGCATTGGATGATCTGAGCCTCAGTCGAGAAAGCATCGTGATTGCTGCTGTTTAGGAGGATGGCGGACGACGTCGAGGTCGTCGTTAGAATACGGAAGCGAGGCGGCAGGAGCTAACTCGGCCTTGTATATTACAGCACCAGTTTTGCTCTGTTGTGTCATCATGGTACGTTAACCGGCACGCGGCGGACCAGTCACGAGGCACCGTGTTCCGAGGAAGCCGCGCGCGCCGCACAGGATCATCATGTTGACTTCTGACTACCACTGCACCAGAACATCGCGGACGAGCATCAGGAGGGACGAGAAGAGGGTGAGTACTGGTGAGTAGCTGCCAAGTAACTGTACGTTGAATGTACACGCTGTAACATTTCAAGTGCTTCGCATTGATTTGGGGTTACGCTAGTAGTAGTAGTACTTCCAGCCCCAGTGACTAGGTGGTGGCGCCGACCATCTGCACGATGCGCTCAACCAGCGCCCTCATCACCTCCGCTTTAGACTTGCCCACACTCAGCACCTCCTCGTGGCTCACCTCCTCGGCCTCCAGCTTGGCGTCCATCGTTGTCACCTCCGCCTCCCCGCCCGCGCGACCCTTTATCTCCGCTTCCACCTCACCCTTGATGCTCCTATAGCCATCCGGAATCACCACGGCATTCGTCACGAGGCTGAGCACGACCACCTCCATGCCCTCTGCACGCGCGACGACTACCTCTGGCACCGTGCTCATGCCCACGACATCCGCACCGGCCGCGCGCAGGAAGCGGCCTTCTGCGGGCGTCTCGTACGTCGGCCCGCTTACCCATGCGTAGGTGCCCTCTGCTGTCGCCTCGCGCGGCAGTCCGAGGCCAGAGGAGGACGATTCGGGAGAAGATGGCGAGTGAGCGGCGAGGAAGGCGAGGCGGCGGAGGCGAGACGAGTACGCGGCCGATAATGGTGTGAACCGTGCGTGTGGAGGCAACACCGGACCTAGCAGCGGGTTCAGAGGCCCAGTCAAATTAGGCAGGGCGAGATGGTCTTGAATGACCACGATAGTGCCGACCGGGATGGAGGGGTTCAACGAGCCCGCTGCATTTGTGACTACCGAAATGTCAGCACGCGGTAAGGTGGGAGAAGCAGAAGGCGCACTAATGATATCTTTGATACCCATTCGAGCAAACACACTAATAGGATAAGTCACCGCACTCAGCCCGTGCCCTTCATATGGATGGAACTGCACTTGCACCAATCAGCACAGACTCCTCTACAGCTGGGGACACACGCACCCGGCCGAGCATTGCAACAACCGGCACGCCCGCCTGGCCCTCCCCGCCGACCAGCCCGAACGCCAGCGCGCTCCGGTGCCCGGGCACCGTGCTGGTCGAGAACCCAGGCACGCGCGCGTACGGAACCTCGACCACGCCGCGCAGCGACCCCGCGAGCGTGCTCAGCCCCGACCCGCACACGATCGCGACGCGCGGGCGCTGCAGGTGCGTCGGGAGGAGGGCGGACAAGGCGGCGATCGTCGCGTCGAAGGAGGTTGCGGGGATCGCGCTCGCTGGTGCGGAGGTGCTGGACATGATTATCGCGGAATCAGCCTCGATCACGATGGTGATTGCTGGATTGTTCGTTAGTGGGCGTCTGTCTGTTCAGAGCGATAATCTGGGCGCCTGCTAGAGAAGGTTCCCACGCTTCCTCGATGCCCGTCCCAGCGAGTGGGACAATTGTCCGGGCTCTGTTGGTCTTTTTTGCAACTTAGGCTTACTGTAACTTGCAAGTGCGTAGCATCATGTGGCTCCCAGACAGCTCCAATTGCTGGCAGTGGCAAATTGTGGACCGACAATGTGACCCCTGACTAGGCGAGCGAATCCTTCTTAGATTAATGACATTGACAGGGAAGGGCAAAGCGTGGCGTGTAGGGCCACATATTTGACCTCCTCCTTTTCCTGGTAAGAGCTTATATGATGGTATGTCGGTCAGTGTCCATGCTGATTTGTATGAATAATTGTGGATTTGGAGGAAGAAAGCGGCGATACAAACGCTGGGTAGCGACAGGTAGCGATCGAAATTTGATCGGCACGAGCGGCGCGGCATGTGCTTTGGTTGTGCTGGTCTTCTTCAAGTTCTCAGCTTGAACCTTTGCATGCCACCACGACAGCTTGCCACCGGCAATACTAATGGTAACTCGGATCGTGGTTAGATGATGTCAAAATATCGATGACTCGTGACTACTAGGACCCCTCTACTGCGGCTCGGAGGATCCTCCATATCCTCCACGCTTGCTGGCATGCTGAAAACATCCCTGGATTGCATCCTCACACACATACTCCCTGGCTTGAATAAGCTCGAAGACTGGTCACGTCCATCACAATCCGTGATCTGCAGGCTGGCTTCGGCACGGTACCCATCTGAGACGGATCTAAAACCGATAGCTTGTGTTGTTGAAAGCCCTCCACGTTACTCGTATGAGGGATGCCCCCTGAGTCGTGCGGCAGCTTAATAGTGGCAAAAATTCACCTTCGTGGTGCTTTGTGGGCCACAACATGTGCTTGCACGCACACGGCTTTCACTGAGATACTGCCTACACTCATGGTTTGCGCTTCAGGACCCTAGAAGTGCCTCGTGCTTTCCAGGCTTTCGTGTGATTGGCAATCTTGCCACCAAACAACCACCGGTACTCGTTCTTCTTGCCCGGCCGAGTTGCGGTCAATATTTGGCTGTCCGCTTGGATATTGAAATGTATAGGAAATGTTCAACAAGCACTGTTATTTATCAACATACTAAGCCCTTGCTGCATCGCTTCTCTGAAGCAACTTTTGTTCAGCTGCGCTCATTTGATTTCCTGTAACAACCGTATGGTACGTTGTTTAGTTATGTCCATCCTAGCTCTGACATCGCCTCGTGTATTTTAGATCAATCGGCTCGCCACAGATCCTAGTACAGCTGGCCGATGAGATCATTTGGGGTCGAGATCAAACACCTTGGTGCAGAACTCGTAAGGTACATCGATGTGCCCAAATCCCTAAATTGGGAGGTACTGCGTTTTCATGTTCGTGAGTGGCACATCATGCTCAAATTTCACAATCGATTGATATATTTTTATCCAACAGGAGCAAGCTCTGTACATTGTGGAACGTCGTGGTTTCGACCTTGCCACTGCCACGTATTCACGTTATCGCCCACTTCACTATCCAAGATCGGGCCATTAATCGTACATTCGTACATTCGACCCAGCCTTCGCAGCATTTTCACGCTTAAGACATGTGGTGTGCACTTACGCGGCAAGTGCTGCCTAATCTCTTGTATAAATAACTAGGGCGCAGATATATCACAGGCACTACTTCCATTTCCACCTCGACAACACCTTTTGATCATTCCTAATAATTCACGCTTGCCCGAAATTCTCGCATCTCGCTCCCCCGATCATTTCTCCTTTGCGTCTACAAGCCCTGGGGCCATGCCGCCTAGCTCGACGCCCACCACATCCACGACCCCCGACAATGCCACATCTGGGGGCGCAAGAAAACGCAAGCGTAACGGCACTAGTGTTGACTTGAGCACTACAGCACTCGACACTGTCCAGTACAACGTAGCTCGAAGTGCAGCCATACTAAAGGATCAGGGTGTGGCTGAAGATGACGAGGATCTCGTCCACCTTGAGAGCTACAGCTACAAACTCTTGATAGTCAAAGCATATCAGATCGATGGATATGACGTGATGGTGAGACCTATAGTTCGCTATCGCACATTGAATGTACACTAAATAGGCGCTCAACTTCCAGGCAATTCCCTTTTCCAGGCTTGGAATCGAACATTTCCCTCGCCTGAACATCATCTACGACAAGACAGCCATCATTCCTGCGCTGGAGTTTCGAACCCTGATTGTCGAAGCAATTCAGGGAGCCTTTTTTGATCTGGAAATTGACCTAAAGCGCCCGATTCAAAACCTTCAAGAGAAGATGGCCCGGAACCACAGGCGTGTCAATATGCAGGCAAGTGGCAGATATCCAAGTATATTGAACGCACATGCTGACATGCTGCGGCTCTATTCGCCTGAAGAATGAAGCAGGACGTCGATTTCACGTCAATCAAGCGGTGTCGGATGTTATGGACTACTGTGAGGATGTCCTGAAAGATCACTGCTTCTGTGTGCTCCCGGAGCTAGCTCTCGCAAGGCGTAGTAAGGCGCCGAGCAAAGTATCAAATGACGTGCCAAAAAAGGAATCGAGCAAGGCGGCGGGGAAGAAAAGGGAGAAGGCATCAAGCAAGGCGAGAGGGAAGGAACAAAAGGAAAAGGAAAAGGCGGGCCAGTTCGGTTTCAGTATTGAGGGCAGGATCATGACAGAGGAATCTGCAAATGCCACTAAATGCGTCACCTTCTTGACAGGAGTCGCAGATTACGCTCTATGGACCTTTGGGATGAACGAGGACGACGTTTCCCATCAGTCACTTTGTGAGTATTCCTACTTGTTTCCCATCGCTGGACTTTCAACCTGCATCACGTGCACAGCGACGGTGCGATACATGAAGATCTTGTCGTCACCAGATATGGAGGAAGATATCGACGGACATATTGTTGCAGTTGAATCGAAGCGGCAACTGAACACGCCCGGGGAAATCGACGCGGCCATCGCTCAGGCGGCGGGGGAGTGTTTGGTGATGTAAGTGGTCTCGATTCTCACAATCATGGCCATCCAGTATGAATAACTAATTCTCCATTGATTAACTACAGAGCCAAACTCATGATGTCAGTCCAGTGCCAGTCAAAATATCTCAGGCAGATGTTAACTATTTTTTTGTCAGGGAAACGGCTGTGCCGTTTGTGGTGACTAGCGGCCTCAAATGGATATTTGGGGTTTTGAATCGAATTGGAGTGGCAGATGAGTGTGAGACGTTTGCCTTGCGGCACTCTGGAGTACTGGATATTGCCCCGGAGTTGACCGCGGTAGGGCACGATGAGGCATACAAGGCGGTATTCGAATCACTCCTCTTTTGGGTACGTTCTTGGATCATATATCGACCCGACTCCATCTGATTTTCAGCCCCCAGATTGCCCGACCGGCAGAGAACGTGCAACAAATATTTGATAGGCAGCCTGGAATTTAAGCACCGTGTCTAGAATATTTTCCAAAATCGATAACTATTATGTTCCCATTCCGTTGCAGATACGTCAGCCGACCGACTCCTTCGTCCATTATAGGGGGTCTATATGGCATGAAATCGCCAGGTATTTTGAAGCGCATGCTCGGCGTATCCTCAACCAACAGCGGATCTTGCAATGGGTTTCTACACGAGTAGCCAATCGGCAGCGCGTAACCGTCACGGAACCGCAATATAGCCTTGTGTAGCCCGAGGAAAGCTTGGGCGTCACGGGGCTCTTGCTTTAAAGTAACCCGCAAGAAAGCAGTCGGGGCAAGATCGCGAGCGTGTGGAATGACAAATTCATAGATGCCAGTCCCATTCAGCACGACAAGCCGTGTTTCCTGCGAGTCCGTTATCAAACGCGACATTCCTCCCACTCTCATCTTACCACCGAGAGGGAAGGTATGGATGGGAATCTGTAGCGGGTCTTCCTCCACAGATATATCATCGGTGTATGCCATTTCGGGTAGGTGGTATATGGATAGAGAGTCATCTGTGACGATGAGAACTCTGGATTCTGGAAGGAGTCTCACACAAGTCCATAGCTGGCTATGATCTCAGTGAATGAAGAATACTGGTATGAATGATACTGACATACCGATGCTGAGGCCGATTTGGCACGAAAGGATGACTTGTAATGCATGTCCGATGTACTTTTCCTCCAATGGAATATCTCTACACAATGGTGTCCTCTTCTGCTTCTGGCGATCCGTGCAAAGTAATCTTCTTTGAGCGTAGTGCTCACACCCAGGTACTGTCCGCTGGTCCAAAAGGAGTTGAGAAACTGAGCAATGAAGGTTGTTCCGTCTTCGGATAAGGATACTCGCCAAAAGTACAACTTGACAAGACGATCGCTGATTTCTGATGCTGAATATCGAGAGTCCTCTCAATCAACTATTCTGGGGTGGTGCCAAGATGACTCACAGGGGTCCCAGCGATCCAATGCCAGGTCGAAGGTGAGATTAGTGGCTTCTTCGTCAACGGAATAAACCAGGCTTATTGCGGGCCACTCGTCAACATCTTCCCGCGACTCCCAAATAGTCTGATGGTGCACCTCGGAAGAGTCCAGATCCGTCACGACCAAACCGCCTAATTTTAAGGAGGACACGAGCCAACGACCACCAGGTAACAGAACGCTATGCTCAACTCCAAGGTCCAAATAGAAATTGCGTTGTCCGACGGACTCTCGTTTGAAGTTTGGAAGCCCATTTTCGGTTTGTGTGAGGCGTCTCATCGCCCAGTCCTCCAATTTGTCTGCAGTATAGCGCTCGATTGCGCGATCTAGGGGTGTATGATGAGGGTCACATGCTTGGGCTCGCTTGACAAGCTGCACTCGAATGTTACGAGACTTCGAGAGCTGGTGGAAAGTTTTGCACGTCTTGCACGGACTAAGATAAACAAAGTGGCTGCATTCAACAAATATGTGTGACGTACCATCCTAATACGAATCAACTCAAGCCAGTCAAGATTTTTGACAACTTCTTCGAGCAACTCCAGTGGCAACGACAGAAGATGAATCCGCTTGTGTAATCTGCGTACGTATAAATCTATGCACAAGTCAGTACAGTTTCGATTTCACCGGGAAGCGCGTACTTTTGGCGGCGAATTCAAAAAGAGCGGCGGCGACAGACGGAATTTGGACAATAACAGTCGACATGATTTGCCAAGGCACCAATAGGATGAGAGAGAGAATCCTCATATAGACACAAGCGCTGCTACGCTTAGCTTACATGTGCTTGTTACTTGCAAAGTTGTGCATCTGCCGACGCGTCAAGAATATGTGACTCTGACAAATGTGACTCGCGTGACGAGTCGTGACACCTCATGACATGATCACTGGCAATACTCAGGGCAGTGTCCACTCTTCAAGCAGGCCGTGTGCCAGTCCTTACTAGGTCCAGTCAATGCTTCCTGGTATCAGGTAATGTGGTATCCATGTTGTCGTATGTGAGGAGGTCAAAAAGCCGCGGGCTGGCATATTCATCATCCTTCATCACCAGTCACGTGGCCAGGCAGCGACCCCTGGATAACGAGGTATTTCAGAAATTGATACATAAATTGCTAGAGAATTCACGCTTTAAGACGTGCCCGAGGGAAATGCGTCGTGTTTCGAGGGTGATACCCCTGCCAGTGGCACCCAATGGATGATCCCTATACCAAATTGAAATGCTAGCATCGGCTACTAACCAGCTTGCATAGAGGGCCTACCGTGACTTGTCACTACTTTACTTCCACATAAGCCACCGAAGGCGATACAGAGTTCTTGGCTCGAGCGGGCTAGGTTTGTGAATAGCCAGCATCGCAGATAGAGTCTGCACATCTCGCGTTCCGTTGGACTCTGCTCCTCCCAAAACACCTCGCGCTATGATTGCGGTTACCGGCAAAATCATGCCACACGATGGCCATTCAGGGGATTCACCGGGTGGTGCATGATCCAGAGGGACTTTCGCAGAAGTTGCTGGTTCACTTTTCTCCATTGCCTCCAGAAACTTGATTTTTACTCGCTGATTCTCCCCGCAGTCATAGTCAAGCATGATCGTACTTGGCCCTAGTAAGCGTTCGGATTTCGCATCCACAGCAGCTGACCAAAGCTGCGCTGAAGGCAAGCTCTTGATATCGTGCGAGATTGCATATGCGAGCAATCGCAAGTTAGGCCCAGAGAGACTGACAGGTCCTGAATATTTTCAGATTTCGATCCCATCAATGATCATACTCGAAGCTGCCATATGAGATGGAGAGAAAGGGAGCATTACTTTTGGAAGAGTCACGCATTTCGCGACAATATCTTTGGTGTTCGCCGCGCCAGCTCTGCCGTTGGCATTTCTTGCTGCAATAGAGTAAGAAAGAGCATCCAGAGCAGCGTTTCAATCTATTCTTGGAGTCACAGACCACTGTACACTGGCAGACCGACGATGGTAAGCAACTTGGGAATACACACGAGACACGCTCCATGATCCATAACGCACCTGATCATTTCCACAGGTTACCTTAGAATCCCAAAGGCGATCCGGGTTCGAAAGACTGGCTCGATACTCCCTAGCGATCTGTATCCATGCATCGAGGCTGTCTCGAAATGCCAAAACTATATCAGCGATCGGACCAATTGGCCGCTCAGCTCTTGGGAATGCCACTTTGATATTTTGTTTCATCGCCAGCAACAAATTTCGATGTGATGCAAAACGCAAGAGAACGTTTTGTAAAAGATGAGGAAGCATCTCTTGCAGGGTGCTCCCGCTGCTTTCGCGGACGGAATTTACCCCCGCCAACAAATTGAAGAATGGAGTGATCAACAGCTCGGACAGCCCTTCGTGCACCTGAGAGCTGTTCATAATTTTCAAGACCAGGAGGAAAGGAATCTGCATCAGCGCTAAACGCATATTCGCGTCGCCCCGCAATATTGTTGCATTTGTTTGATGAAGTGAGACCATTGCATTTACCATGAAGCGTACGGAGAATGCTGCATTGGACAGAAATGCCTCTTGTAATGCTGTCGGTCTATCATCATCGTCCACGATGTGGTCCATGGCGAATGCAAATTCGTAACCGAGATACCGCAGGTCAAGATCCGAGTCCATCTGTTTTGAACTTCTCTTGATGCGGCGGAAAAGTAGCCTGAGGACAGCTGCATTGCTGCCTCCACAGGTAGTGACAATTCGATGCAAGATATCCAAAGTAATCCGAGGTGTGGGCCGTATACCTGGCCTCAGCAGTGACACCGCTTCATACCCACAAAAGGACTCGTTGTCCTTCGCCTCTTCAATCCACAGTGTTGCAGCCAGAGCTACCACTGCCTCTGATTGCTTGGCAGCTGTAGATAAAACAACATTTGGCTCATTGTGGAGATAAAATATGAGAGCATCACAGATAGCTGTGTATCGTATTCCATAGTACTTGACTTTGAGGAACTGGGGTCGCAGCAGTGCGCGAATAGAACCTTTGCTCTCATGAAGAGTTTGGACCCATGACCAAATAGTCGGCCACAGTGGAAGAACTGCTGATTGGAGAGAGGCGAGTATAGACGGCTTCTGGATGAGCTTTTCTGTTCTGAGAACCATTGCTGATATAAACATAGCAACGGTATCCAAAATTGGATCATCTGGTGAGAGTTTGGGAGGATGGAGAGGCGTGAAAGGCGCGATGAGCTTGGACCATCCAGTAATCGCACCCTCAATGATAGCTACATCTGTTGAGTCACAGAGTTCCGACTGCCTCAAGACGTGCGTTATATACTCTTCAGTCTCATACCGGGGGATATCCTACAATGTACCTGTCAATGCGCGAAATAACCTCATCATATCGAGGAGGTTCACCGGTAAATCATCGTGACGATCAGCGGCGATATATGCCCCTTCCGAATGCACGCGCAGACTTTGGGACATACCAGATCGGTTGGTCGCGTTGACAGGGAATGATAGAATGGGGTGAGGTCGATTTCTATATGTTGTCCGAGCACCTATGTACGATAGATGGATATGCCAGTGTCAGTGCCAGGCGTGCAGATTGCGATTGAAATACTGGATTGAACACAGATTGGGACACTTGGTGAAGTTGATGATCAAGAATATCGCCAATGCTAAGCAAACTCTTCTGGAAGCGTCACCAACAGCGCTGGTTGACAAGGGTCGGGGTAGGCAGTATCGCGGTCGGAAGCTGTCGGAAGCAAGTGCGCTACTACATCCGAGATGCACTGGCCTTTGGTAGCCTAAGCCTACGGTATGGTAAGTATTTATTGTTGGTTGATAGCCTGAAAATTACATGTCTGGTGATGACGCGCTCTCAATCGACCTGTATCCTGCTAGTCCCAGTAGCGTATATGACGCGACGGTGTACCCTAGGTCCACGTCGCCCCTCACATCCCTCCATTTGAACTTGGCGTCGCATACGTAGCAGCGATGAGAAAGAGAGGACATCGAGCATCGTATTCGCACTGTGTAGATGGGTTTAATTTCCGTAAGACAAAAGTAGGGGCGATGAGAAGAGGACCGCTGCATGCACGCGGCGGCTGATAAACGAGGGCAACGTTGAGGTAGGTGCTGGAAGAATCAACATGCGCTTGATAGCTGGGGCACGCGCGGATTCGACGGGTTTGGCTTTGAGAGGCTTCTCCCAGTCTGCGGCCTCGCTCAGGTTCGGACCTGATCTTTCGCTCGAGCTAGATAACATTCTGGACATGATAGCGCGCCCTTCACGCTTGGAGTGATATCTGTCATGGACAGATGGCGCAAGCATCTGTGTGGCGTCATGCTTTCGAGGAATATGACCAGCATCTGAGTATGCTGTGCTTTGGCGCGGTTATAGTACTATGCAGCATGGCGGTGCGAATGTACGGCGACACAGCAGAGAATATGCGCCCCTGGTATTAGTATACTCCGTCAGCACAAAAGAAGGTGAGAATCGCATCAAGGGCTTCGAACGGCAGAGTATTCGTGGGGACATGGCATAGGTCGTGTATGGTGATTGAGTGAGAGTTAGGAAAGTGTGATCCGCATTGATTTAACGTGTGACACCGGCAAAAGCGCGCCAGCCCGATATGGAACATATCATGGGTCAGGTGCTGTGGTCGGGGGTCGTCAGGTATCGTCGGGCTCGACAGGCTGACGGTTGCCTGAGACAGCTGTCTGTGGCACCTCCTCAAATTGAGCAGACCCACTCAGGTCTCGAAAGACTGACGAGTTACAGCCAACTGCTGGCCCATATATGGGTGTGTCAGGACATAGATAGCTGTCAAGTGCATATACGGTTATACTGTATTAATGCTGTGTCGTGTCTGAGTATGAGAACAGCTCTATTTGGAACTTGCGCACTGAATACTCACACGTGTAGAAGCATCACATTCATGTCCCAGTGAAGAGTTCCAAGTGTCGGGAATAATCGCCATGGCCTCCATGCAGTCCAAGCTTTACAACCAGGCAGCGCCCGTTGGGCGATAGGTCATTGTACCTTGATTGACTCTGCGCGGGGGGATCTCTGCAAGCAACACACCCACGAGACGCGAGACTCGAGCTCGAGAGAGGAGGTGGGTTATTTGCGATCAGCCCTTGCGTGCTTAAACGTTAACGTTCAAACACCGCTCAAGAACCGGTGCATCGGAATTGGGAGAGGGTTGAGTGCTAAGCTCGAGCACAAGTCGCGTGGTCAGGTCGCATTTTGCAAAAACTTACAACCTGCGACTGCTGCATGGACATGCATATGGATGCGAGGTTGTCAAGAGACAGTCGAAAACAATGACGCGCTGCCGGGTCCTGGTGGGAGCAAAGACTTCCACGGTGGCAATACGCTCTGCTGCGGGCCCTGTCACTGCCTTGGCCAAACTGTTCCACCACCGTTACAGTAACTCCAGTGCGTTTCGTTCTGCTTTTATCTTCCATTTCACTCTTGTTCCCTCACCCCCACCTACCGCATCCATTCTCGAAAGAAACTCGAATAATTCACTTCATGGACACACGACAACCCCCTCAGACAGGTATGTATCGAGCGGTGCCAGTGACGTCCTAATTACTTAGAGATCGACTCCCTAGGCGCACCACGGCTGGCCCGTGGTTTGTACAGCCGTAATTTAAAGCCGGTGGTCCTTGCCAGTGAGCTTTCGAACCGGCCTTGATATCCATAGATAAGTCTGATCGGATTCATCCATCATAGCAAGCGCAATGGCAGCCCTGTGGTCACTTATCTGGTACGCTTTATTGCCATTAGCTCACCCCATGAACTCACGACATCTCCTGCAGGGCTGTATGTGCAAATTAGCCTTATCTTAACGCGGATATTGATCCAATTAACAGGTCGGCGAGTTCCAAAATGTTAGCTTGGACGATAGTCGTAAGCATGCGCGCCTGGTTTTCTAATGGTCCGATGTGTTGATTATGCTGTGGTAGGCGGCTTCAAACAAATCGGCAAATTTGCTGTCGTGCTCGGTGTGATGTACCTCGCTGCTGCACTCATCGAGCTGCTTGGTGTTGCATCTTGCTTCACAGTGAGTCCTCTAATAGCCTCTGGGTTACATACACAGGACTGACGAGCGTCGAAGGCACGCATTGCAATCATCAGAGTGTATGCCTTTGGGTCCATTCTCTCGGCCTTGCTACTTGTCGCTGGATCCCTGATATCCGTCATCGTTCACTTTACCCAGAAAGTACGTCTCGGTAGTCACTCAGGCAAAGTTCAATGCTAACAGCACCTTCGCAGAACGAGATCCTCAACGCATGCCAGCAGCTCGTTACAAATAGCACCCTCGACGTCGTGCGTACCCACCCAAACCCCGTCGTCCCTGACACTGATTCATTTCCGTAGTCTTTCGGCTGGTTTGGCCCCTCCACAAGTGAGACCCTCAGTCCCGCCGATGCCAAAAATTTCTGCCAGAACGGCTGGGACCACGAGTCTTGGTCATCTATCCTAGTCGTCATTGCCGAGATCTTCCTTGGCGCGGTATTCTCCCTGATTGCTTTCACCTACTATCGCCAGTGCCTCGACCCCACCTCTGCCGCCAACGCTTTCCGCGCCCCGTCGAACCAGATGCGTGCACAGGCCGGGGGTGCGTATCCCGGACACTACAATCCGCCTTATGGAACGACGCCGTACGGGACCGCTCTGCCGAATCTTTCCTACGATGCGCCGTTCCAGCCCCCATCAGGCCCTCCACCACAATTTGCGCCGATGATGCAGAGTGAGGAAGACCTGGGCAAGCCGCCGATGTATACTGGCGAAGGATACAGCGGGTTGGACAAGGGCGGGAAGGAGGATCCGTTTGCGGACTTCGAGGGGAAGGATAGGAAGCACGGGGATGAGCATGATGAGTTTCATGCATAATTGATGATTACGGATATTGTCGTGTTTACTTTGATGTATCCTTTGGACTTTGACGACCATTCATGCGGTACATTCTAATTTGTATATCAATACTATTTGCACCATTTCCTTGAAAGCCAGTGCTCCTGCATTCAAATTGCGAAGAATTTTCACACAGTGATACTTAGGTTCTCGCACGGAGATGGTATGCAGTGGATCATGACTTTGCATACGACATGAATACATGAAAAACAAGGCAGCGCAATTACAAATCACATCCAGAAGCCCTTTTACTTCCGGGCACCTGGTTGCTGCGACTTGATGACCCGCTTCACGATCTTCGCCTCCTCTACCAAGAACGCGCGAAGAATTCTGGGGGAGAATCAGTATCGGAGGGTTCGTGTAACGGTGATCGAAGAAGAGAGAAGTTGGGAAAGGGGAACGCACCGTGATTTGACACAATCACCACACCGTGAGCCACCGTATGCGCGGCGGACCGTCTTTTGGCGCTTGGAGATGTTGGCGTACTCCCGTGGGCGGAGGGCGGGGATCTAAGAATCGCATTTGCATTAGCACCATCTTCGAATAAATTTCGGATACGCATGGGGTCGAGCAGGGTATCGGTAAATAGAATGATTGAGGGTGAGGAGGGAGGGGGAGGGGGGATGAATGACGCCGATTGAAGAAGTACGCACTCCGGGAAGACCAATACCACAGTCACCGCACTTGGGCTGTGTGGGGAGCTTTTTGAGGTGGTGGTACACGAGACGTCCACCAGGTGTCTTCACGACACGGCGACGGTTGGAAGTTGTGTTGTACGGCTGGCGCTTGCGGAGTGTTACGCGTTGGGCCATTGTTGGATCTGTTCATCGGTCACTGGTCAGCATTGTTGGGTAGCACAGGCGCAGGGATTCGCGGTTGAGTTGGCGAGGCTCTCCGATCCTTCATCTCCACCTCTACGTCTTCCATCATCCACCCAAATCCCCAAGGCCTTCCCCGCAGATATGCATTTCCAATCCCTCGCCAACCCAACATGATCGAACGGATAAGAATGATGCTCACATTGGACGAAGGAGTGGGGTCCTGGTCCTGTGCAATCAACCCTTCGGTCAGATATATATGCATCCTGAAAATTACAATGACATACGTTGGGTTTGGTCTTGAGGTCGTCGGAAACCGGTCGTCGATAATGTTCTGTTACTGATGCAGAGAGAAAATACAGAGTCCGGACTGTACAGCTGACAGAAAGATTCGCAGGGGGTGAGCAGCTGTCATTGTGTGGCGCTGAAACAGGTTTCCTCCGCGGTTTCCCGAACAGTGCAGGTTACCTGGTTTACCTCGCACGTCCGTGACGCTCTAGTTGTATCGTACGCCATGTCAACACCCCAATCCAACCACCCTGCGACACCATTCCCTAATGAAATATTACGAGACGTATTTCGATATCTTCCGCAGTCCCAGCTGTGCAAGATATGTGCATTGTCGCGCACATTTCACGAAGAAGTTGTGGGCGCTTTATATCAGCAATGCGAGCTGATCCATATCACCTTCGACCAATTCATATCTTGGGCCAGCCTGTTAGTCATCCGCGCTGACCTGGCGCGAATGGTTCGCGTTCTGATACTTCCCGGATTACTCCACGGCGACACCCATGGCCAGAATCTAGACCAGCTGGGAGAAAAATTTCCCAGAACTTTGAAGTCCTTGAACAATCTCAAGTCCCTTCTTATCGAACCACATCTCGTGGATGATTCCAGCTTCTCGTCAGTTCATTATCTCAACGGCGAACAATTCCTGGGCTGCCGTTTCCGGTTAACCACTTTTAGGAATTCGTTTGCAGACTATTGGGCGCCAGATACCTTGCTCCCATTTCTAATTGAACAAAACGAGATTCGAGACTTGAGGATGGATCCGGATTATGAAGAGCCCGGAGCGGATTTGGATCACTTGCTGCCTGAACTCTCCATCGTTGACACTGTCCTGCGACCTAGCTCGCCCTCTAAACTTTTCGTCGAGGCAATAGCGTCCCGCCAGCTCACTCGCTTGAAGCTCCACTTGCCATCCAGGTTTATCGACGATATTCGCGGCGCGCTCCGGATTTTCTCTTCAGCAGGAACGACTTTGATGTACTTTGACATCCACATGCATGCTCGCTCCTGGCTTACCGGAGAGGCTCATCGTATCCAAGTACTCGAGATAATCTCTAGTATTCTACCCAATCTCAGGTTTCTCCGGTACTCTGTTCCATTTGCGATAGATGTATGTGGCTGTCTCTATTCGGCTGTTAGCTCAACTCACAAGTATCCAAGCCAGATCCTTGGGGGTGGCTTGCATTTCCGCAGGTGCTTTCGGAATTCAAGCACCTTGAGATGCTGGTGTTGGACGTCATAGATATGGAAGATTCCGAGAGGAGACCACAGACACATGCCCACCTCCTTGCTTCACGCTGCATGAAATCGTGCCCAACCCTTCGCTGGATAGCGTTCACCAGTGGCCCACGTGATCAAATCGGTCGTACGGTGGTGTCACAACACATATCGTTCCTTAGAACTGCTGGCCCGGACACAGATGTTATTCTTCATGACAACCAGGCGGTACCGGAATGGGCTTGGAGGGAAATGTAATGGCAAGTCGAAACCCACTATTGATTATTCTCTTGTTATGCGCACTTTTAGCCAAAAACAGCACACCATTCTTTTAATTGCTTGATTTGTGCAGGACGTACCAACCTGGAATAAGGATAGAGAATGAACAACGACAACACCTATTTATTTCACATCTCCATCACCCGAACACAGTTGCCGTATGACTTTCTTCAATGAATCGATTCCCCACGCTCGCAGGCTCTGCCAGTACTCTATCTGTCTTCGCGTATCTACGCGCAAAATATACTTGGAAACAGGTGGCTGACTGGATACGCTACTTGTAAAACTAGAACGGCGTATTTGTTCAATTCATCCATCTAATGTATCCCCCCTTATGAGCTATGTCAACCATGATACGGATTCGACCAAATTAAGATTTCCAATGATCGATATCGAATCTTCCGTGTAGGCGCGTCATAATCTCCAGATAATGTGGCTCATTGTCCGGTGTGATATGACCATGGCGTATGAGGAAATCGATAAGCACCAGCGCACAATTTGGTTTAAACAAGCCTGCGTGCATTTTTGTCTTGACCTCTTCAAGCGAGAGAAGCTAGGACCTGATGAGCACGAAATCACTCGGGCTATGGTACACAGTCTGGAGTTACCTCGAAAGATTCAACCTCTCCGTCAAGGGGTTTTGGCGTGAATGGCGTGGGGTCAGCCCCAGGGGGGACCGGAAGGTCATAGACGTATCTATCAACGCGAGAGCGTCAGGTTCTAGTGTTACGTGGACACTGAATATTAAGAACTGGACTGACTCAACTTCAGGCTGAAGCCAGCCGCTCGGGGTTCTATTGTGAAGAGAGAGGAGTTTAACCACGCGAAAGCGGTTCATGGTTGGTCTGACCAACCTAGTATAATAGCTGATAGAGCCAACGGCTTTTGCATGAACTCGCACAATCTCCTCAGCGATGCTGGCTTCTTCCATTGACTCCTTAACAAGGGCTTCGAAGGGTGGCATGCCTGATGGGATACCGCCGGCCACGCTGTTGTCCAGATACCCTCCCCACCTAATAGCCAAAAGACTGTCAATCAAGCCATACCCGAAGCAAAAGCTGTTAATTACGTCTGCTTCGTCCTGGCGCGCGTCGGAACCCAGACCTTCAACTGATTGCCCACTTCTTGATAGATAGTCATATGAACGCCATAGGTCACCACTCCGAAAAGGGATGTCGCTGCCCTCTCCATCTCAAAAGCATAGTTTCTGTTAATCTCTCCTTCTGTCTCGAGCTCTTGGTCCCGGCGTGGACCGAAAGGATCGATATGCACTGGATAGAGCTCGTCCCGCCACTTGCTAGCGCCAATGACTCCCTCAAATATTCGAGCATCGCGCCAACGCTCGCACATATCTTTCATGGCCGCTGATCGTGCCCTTTCGCCTTCAGCATCCTCGCCGAGCCAATATGCGAAGCCAATCACGGGTTTGCCGGTCGAACGACGCGGGTGTATGTACCACACAGGCTTCTCCCCTTTCGCTTTGCTCCGATCGATCTCCAAGACAAGCTGTTCTACGACGCTTGGGCGCAATAGTCCGACGATAGGACTGTTCTGTGAGGAGTTTAGAGCGAACGCGTAGAGGTTGGGTTTCTCTGCGTCGAATGGGCTGCAATGGTGATTTGCCACTCCCGTGGACTCTAGGAGTGAATGAGCAAGATGAAAATTATCGCACTTGTTGAGGATATCGAGGAAAGTCCTGCGGGTGGTCATGGTAGCTGGCGGGGTCGTCAATTCGATCTAATCTTGAACGTTGAACTCAATTACCGGATTTGACCGCACCGAGTTGACATGGTCCGTGCGCCAATGTGACCTCGCGAAGGCAACGATGAACAACCTCACTCTTCATTCACACCGAACCCAGCTCATTGTTACTGCAGCAGTGGCGTCCCTGACAACTCTTGCTGTCTCCTCTGTTTATACTTCGTACATCAAGCGCAAGAAGAGACAGACACTAGACCGGGAAATTCACGATTCAATATCTGCATTAAACGAAGACCGAGATGAGGAGCCCGCTCCAATTGATGGCTATGAGGAATTAACACGAAACAGCCGGAAGATAAGGCCGCAGGAGCAAACGATCGTTTCCAATGGAACAGTGTACGACGAGGAGCTCATTCGCGAACAGCTGGCGCGAAATTACACCTTCTTCGGCGAGGAGGGCATGAAAAAAATAAGATGCGGAAAGGTCGTCATTGTGGGGTGCGGCGGAGTGGGTAGCTGGGCAGCCGTCATGCTTGTTCGCTCGTGAGTTTATGTACCAATGGCCATACCCTTGGACGAAATTAATTTGGCGGATGGCACAGAGGCGTTTCAAACATCCGGCTGGTTGACTTCGACTATGTTACACTCTCAAGTCTCAACCGACACGCGACGGCTATGCTCAGTGACGTCGGCACTCCAAAGGTCAAATGCATCGAGCGTACTCTGAAACAAATTTCGCGATGGGTGACTGTTGACGCGCGGATTGACATCTGGCGCGCTGAAGAAGGCGGCAAGCTGCTCGACGGAGCTGACTGGGTTATTGGTTAGTCATAAATCTTTCAACAAGTTCAAAACTTATTTTCAATAAAAACAGATGCAATCGACAACATAACTACTAAAGTTGACCTTCTCAGATACTGCCATACTCACTCCATTCGCGTCTTTTCCTCCATGGGTGCCAGCGCGAAGAATGATCCTACGCGCATTCAAATCGCGGACATCTCTAACACCATCTACGATCCCCTCGCACGATCTGTGCGCCGGCGTCTGCGCGCCCCCACTCTCAATTCTTCCCCCACAAAAGGAGAGGAGTGGAGGAGCACAAAGATTACATCTGGCATCCCCGTGGTCTACAGTACAGAAGTACCAGGCGACGTAAAGCTCCTCCCACTGCCCGAAGAGGAGTTTGTCAAAGGAGAAGTGAAGGAGCTTGGGGTGTTTGATGATTTCCGAGTCCGCGTGCTCCCCGTCCTCGGCCCGCTCCCAGCAATATTCGGACTACACATCGCCACGTATATTCTCTGCGAACTGGCAGAAAAGCCAATAGCCAATCCGTTGCCAATAAAAAGCAGGAGGAAGCTATATGAACGCATGGGTCGCGAGCTGTTGCATCGCGAGATGAAGATTACTGGCGAAGTCATTAAGTGCGCGACTTTTCATGAATATTGCACGGGGTTTGGCTAACTAATAGATATCCATTCTAGCAAGTTGCAGATAGATGAAGACGACATATCTCTACTATTCGAAGATATTCACCGCGGGCGATCAATCATACCCCCGCACCCCGTTCCCACTCGCCCCGCTCTTGTCCGCTGGGATCCCGCTCTCCCTCTCGGCATTGAGAACTGCGTGGTAATGGAATGGGGAGAAGCAGAGAGTCACATGAAAGAATGCTTTGGCGTTAGCGGTAAAGGCGAGGTTGAGGTTCACACAGGATTAAAGCACAGGCCAGAGGACGTGTGGGGGCCAGAGGTCGTCAGTGTGTGGGAGAGGAGAAGGGCGGAGGTGAAAAGTCAAAGGGAATGGGTTATGTAACGACTTGTACCTGCCCCCCCAAGTCACTCCTGCAAGTCCTCATGAGAGCAGGCGGTAGGTTTGTGGTTGTGCCAATCTGTCTTCATGATTACCGTTCAGGGCTGACTCAAATCTGGGTACCTGCGCAGTGATAGGCCTGTTTCAGCTTTATCAATCTTATCTTCCGCGTTCACACTTCACGGCGAATCATCAGTCAGCAGCTGCGGGAGGCGCAGCACCCGTTGGGTGATTCATGATGCATGATGGTCGTACGTTTTTAAATCTTATCAGATAACGACAACGAGCGCTGTTGCCCTATCTGCCACTCGAAAGGTTGGATTATGCTCCGAGCATATTCATTTGCCGGCTGATGTCTTCGCTGAGAACAATGTCGTCGGAGCCGAAAAATATTTATTCTGCAAGTGGTACGTTTCCCTTCGCGTCAAGTAGCCATGTGCATGTTATCAATAACTGAGAATCTCAAAGACTCACTCAAGTTCATTAGACATCAGGGAAGCAAGCCCAGCAAGGCCAAACACCAAGAAGTATCAGCACGCTCATAGCGTAGAATCATGTCTACCATCAAGACTCGCAGCTCCATTATTGACCCAATTCATACTGACGCAGACGAGAAGCCCTTGCGTGTCCACCCTGACGCCACTGTTGAAGCTGCGCGGGTTTGTAGTGGCGGAAAGGATAGTAGCGGGCCTCTGGAGCTCGAGGACAGTGTATTGATTGTTGATTGGGACGGCCCAGATGATCCTGAAAACCCCCAGAAGTGCGTGCTATCGATGGCAATACGCTCTCCCGTGGCTACTGAGACTGTCATGGATGCAGCTGGACCCCACGCCGCAAATGGGTCACAACAGTGGTCGTATCGTTATTCACCTTTATGGCACCTGTTGCATCTACTATCATTGCACCTGCCAGCACGCAGGTCGCATAGGACTTTAGGATCATAAGCAGCACTGTCACTGCGCTCATCACGTCCATCTTTGTTGTTGGCTATGGTGTGTCTGCTACGTACTACGCTGGATTCGTGCTAACATATACTCTCAGCAATCGGCCCCCTCATACTCAGCCCGTTAAGCGAGATCTACGGCCGGTCCCATATTATCCAACTTGCTAATCTTTGGTATCTGGCCTGGAATCTTGGCTGCTCATTCGCACAGTCGACGTCCCAGCTTATCACCTTTCGCCTGCTTGCGAGCCTGGGGGGCTCCGCTGCGCTCTCCATTGGCGGCGCAGTGCTCGGCGACTGTTTCGCGCCCGAAATGCGGGGGCAGGCTCTCGCGGTCTATGGGTTAGCACCGCTCCTGGGCCCTGTGCTAGGCCCGATCTGTGGTGCGTGGATTGCGGAGAAGACATCGTGGCGGTGGGCATTTTGGAGTACAAGCCTCGTAGATGCAGCTGTTGCGGTGGCTGGGTTCTTTTTTCTCCATGAATGTGAGCCATCTGAGCATTGGTCGTGATTTGTCTTGGCCGGCATGCTGAACTTGAGTCTCAGCGTTCCCTCCAATACTACTTCAGCGCAAAGCGAATAAGATTCGCAAGGCATCAAAAGATTCCCAAACAGGACAATCACGATACAACAGTATACGCACACCATTTCAAACCGAGGACCACCGGTGGAAGCAGATCTTCACGAAGGGTCTTATTCGTCCATTCGCGTTGTTCGTTCGAGAGCCAGTTGTGCAGCTTCTTGGGATCTACCAGGCATTCTCGTTCGGGCTTCTATATGGTATGTGGCATTTCTGGCACACTCAAGCGGAAAACTGATAATCATGCGAACAGTCTTCGTGACTACAATGCCTTCCATCTTTCAAGGTGTCTATCGTCAGAAGCCGGGCATTGCGGGGCTGCACTATCTTGCACTCGGTCTAGGCATCGGAGCCGCGAGCCAAATGAATGCACGGACGATGGACAGAGTGTACAGATATCTCAGGTTGAAGCATGGGGGCGCTGGCCGGCCGGAATACCGATTGCGTGCGTCCAAACCCTGTTTTTTGATACGGCCAAATTGATATATTATCATCCCAATAGCTTCAATGGTACCTGCAACAATCTTTCTGCCAGCAGGCCTGTTGATAATAGGCTGGACAGTCGAGTATCACGTTTTCTGGATTGGCCCGGATATTGTAGGACTCCTCTACCACCCACCGTCGCCTCGCTGATGACTTTTTGTTCATGTTCAGGGCATATTCTTAGTCGGTGCCGCCTCTATTCTCATTACCCAGTCAATCCAGGCGTATGTCATTGATACGTTCACGCTATACGCTGCATCCGCACTTGCTGCAGTCTCTGCTTTGCGCTCCTTTGCGGGCTTTGGGTTCCCGCTGTTTGCACCAGCAATGTATGCAAGTTTGGGATGGGGAAGAGCGAATACTGTGTTAGCAGGAGTGGCGATTCTGTTAGGCTGTCCAGCGCCGTGGCTGTTTTGGAGGTACGGGGAGAAAATGAGGAGTGGTAGTCGGTATGCGAGTGCTTCCGCTGCTGCAGCTGTGTAGTGAAAAGTCTGGCAGATGAGATGCAGAGATGAACAAGTATCATTAGAGATAGGTGGAAACCGTGATTTAGCAATGGAATGGGCCGGTGTGGAGATGGGAGAAGTGGGGCCTGTAGCAAATGATTATACATCTTCGTATCTCTTTGACCCCCAAGGGCCTAAGCCTAATTCTACGCGGTGCTGACGAGAGCGTATCTTGTCAATATCATGACTCACAACTGAACGGATCTTAGAGCGCAGTCGCACATAGATCACTTATCAATCTTATCTTAACACAATGAGCGCACATAGTATTAGGACACAGTACTGTCACCACCACGAGTCTCTACACGTTGCGACTTGAAATCTTATCAGATAACGGCTCCAGTCAGGGACACCCGAGACTCAAATGTTGCCACTACCCACCATCTATGTTCATTTGACTAACTGACTCAGCCGGTCATCCAGTCAGCTCGTCACCGGTTCCAACGGTGATGAAATCTGACGAATCAGCCAAAGAGTGGTACGATTCGATTGGTATCACACATGCATGCTGCAGTGGAAGAGCCTCCGACATATTGTTATTTAAATGCCTACCAAAGTTGGCTCAAGGAGCATCAGAAAAGACCCACTCACCCCTAAGCCACTCACAAGAATCAATCATGACCGACATTCGCGAGCACCCCACTTCCGTCGTCGACTGGACCCGCACAGACGCATACCATAACTCCTTCCTCATCCAGCACGATGCCGCCCTCGAAGCAGCGCGTGTCCACAGCGCTGAGCAGGGCCTCCCCGCCATTGCAGTCAGCCCCGCCCAAGGAAAATTCTTGAAACTCGTCGCGCAAAGCATTGGTGCAAAACGGGTCATCGAGATCGGCGTGCTTGGTGGCTATTCCACCATCTGGCTTGGGCAGGCCGTTGGAGACGATGGCGTGGTCGTTGGATTCGAGTTGAAAGAGAAACATGCGAAGGTCTGATAAGCATTATTTTACCCTCTCTGATGGCTTGTTGATCGTTGTCGCAGGTGGCTCGCGAAAACATCGCCAGAGCTGGATTGGAGAAGACGGTCAAAGTGGTGGTGGGACCTGCCATCGATGGGCTAAAGGCCCTGGAGGCACAGCCTCCTTTCGACCTCGTTTATATCGACGCGGACAGCAAGAGTAATTTGGAGTACTTCATTGAGGCGAAGCGCTTGCTGAGGAAAGGCGGAATCATTGTAAGCAATGTCTCCTTAGATTCCTCTAATTTCTGATTCTCAGTTATCCTATCAGTTTCTTGACAATGCTGTGATCAATGGGTTTGTGTCGAAGCTGGATTTCGAGGACGAGGAGACTGTAGGCGTGAGGAGATTGTTGCACGCGTTGCAGGAAGATAAGGAACTTGACGCAACTACAATTTCCACGGTCGGTGAGAGGGGCTACGACGGATTCTTGTATGCTAGGAAGCTTTGAGCTAGCTGTAGGCCGAGTCAAGTCACTACTGTGAGACTTGAAAATGTAACGTCGATATTAAATTGAAAAGATGATGATGCGTAAAATACCAGTGTTTTGAGCAAGTTTTGTGTGACAGAATCACGGATTGTTGTTTATCATAGTCGTTGGCAAGGCAAACAAAGTGTCAAGCAATTCGAAGTTTTCCAGATCGCACATGCGCATAAAATGATATGGAGAGAACTTGGAGAGAAAGTCGGCATGACCATTGTTCAGGCCAGAGCCCGATCGGGGCGATATGTACCTGGATTCAGGGGCGCTTATATAATTATGGGCCGATGTCGACAAAGTTCAAATTCAAGTTGCACTTGATTCAAACACTCACCACCACCATCATCGTACGTCTAAGCTCGGATTCCGCTAACGGGTAAAATTTGGCTAATTCAGTCAGCATAGGCTTGGATCGGAATGATGGGCACCTGCAATTGCAAATTGCACGAGTCACCCAAAGTCATCTACATCCTTGCGCAGTGATGCGCAGCGCATAACTCCTCTGATTTACCAAGCTTGCATGACCCACTGTACTTCTTATCAATCTTATCTGTCAAGGGGCATCATTCTATTCTGAAATCAACCGAACATCATCATGCGCAGGCGGCGGGCACTCACAAATGTACAAGGCACGCGTTATGGACCCGCTCAGTGACTCGGCGGTTTGAGGTGCTGCTGGATATTATTAGCGTTATCTGAGCCACTGGCTTATCAGATAACCTATAAGTACGCCGATGCATATCGAAGTCGCTATCCATTCCTCCTCCGGTCAAGACTTCCGCGACTACTCCTCCTGCGACAAACTACCTCCTTGAACAAATCAACCACAATTATGTCAGACTCAAGTGCTTTCGCCGACGCTTGGGACATACCTGTCGACATTAAAGACTGGGACCGCACTGACGAATACCACAACTCCTTCCTGGTTCACCCCGACGCACACCTCGAGGCCGCACGAGCTAATACTGCTGAGCAAGGCATCCCTGACATAGCCGTCAGCGCCGCGCAAGGTAAATTACTCAAGCTCATAGCACAGAGCATCGGGGCCAAGCGAATCATCGAGGTCGGTGTGCTTGGTGGTTACTCCACTATGTGGATGGGCCAGGCCGTAGGGAGCGATGGAGAAATCATAGGTTTCGAGATCAACGAGAAGCACGCTGCTGTGAGTCCATCCCAAAATATGTACCCAGTTTCGTTGCCTAATGGTCTTGTGCAGGTCGCTCGCGATAACTTTGCGAAAGCAGGACTCGACAAAGTCATCAAGGTGGTTGTGGGACCAGCCATTGATGGATTGAAAGAGTTGAAAGCGGATCCACCTTTCGATCTGGTCTTCATTGACGCGGATAAGCAAAGCAATTTGGAATACTTCACTGAGGCCAAGCGTCTGGTCAGGAACGGTGGCATCATCGTGAGTAAACTAAGCTTCTTGAAGCCTGATGAGGTGCTAATGCTGATGCTGATGCTGCCGAAGATCGTTGACAATGTTTGCCAAAACGGCCTTGTATCAAAGCCTGATTACGAGGATCCCGCCGTCAAGGGCATACGAAGGCTTCTGCGGGCGTTGAAGGACGACAAGGAGGTTGATGCGACGACCATTTCCACTGTTGGTAGCAAGGGGTATGATGGTTTCATGTATGCGAGGAAATTGTAACCTGCGAAAGTCAAGCGCCTACATCGAGGTACTTGAGCTTTCATAGCTGAAGTGTAACCTCACAATCGCATTTGCGCAGGAGTTATGTTGCAGAATATACTCGATGATTGAATATCTTGCCGCCTGATATTAGACTTGAAGTTCTCATGATTTCAGGTTTGTTGTGTAAATCATATTGATGTTTTATCGACATAGTGCATATGTATGTGAGGAGTAGAATACAGTGGTGCGGTGTTAGACCGAAGTATGTAATACATATCACTGGAGTGATGCTGGCCGACTATCTGTCGAACAAGCTACAACAAAGTGGTACAAGCGAGGCTCTGGATACAAAGTGAGTTGAGAAGGGAGGTATAAGTTATGCAATATGATAGGAGAGTGTGATCTATTTGAGGCCATCCAGTGGTCTCGCCCGTAATGGGCAGGCGGCGAAATGTGCGCCAAGTCGTATGCCAGAAAGTCAGAGACCCGAGAGTTAAATGAGAAACTAGAAAAGGTGGAGAGTGGGAGAGATGTTGCGATTATGTGAGCATGATGATGGTGCGACGTTGGCCGTTCATGATAGACAGCGTGATGAAGGCCCCGATGAAGAGACCGGTACACAAGCACGAAATCGTCTCGATCATAGAATGCGGGCGTGCGGATTGGTGGGTAGTGGTTGGCGCTTCCTTGGCCTCTGAGACTGGTGCTGCGAAGTCGACGACCTTGAGTTGGGCCATCTTCGATTCCCTGATTTTGTAGGCAGGGAGCTCAACCTCAACCTCAGTCTCCGTCTCGGACTCCGAATCCATACTCCTCGGCTCCTGGACTTCGAAAGACACCACTTTAGGCGCTGGTTGAGGTGCGACGACATCCACCAGGGTCTCCTCAGTGTCCGACCTCCGGTGCGCGATACGCTTGGGAATGAAGGGGTAGAGGGACCTCGGCGCCCAAGAGCGGAAGCCTCGGCTCTCCTCTTGGCTCTTCGCTTTCGCAGCGAGTTCGATCTGGTACATCCGCACCATGTTCTCGAGGTTGTCGACGAAGCTCTGCAGCGTCTTCACCTCCTCGCCAGCATCCACCTTCTGCTTCTCCCGCAGCTCCTCACCCAGTGTTTGCACCATGAGCTTGGTGAGATCCCAGATCTCGCCGTGCTCGCGGACCCACCACTGCCCGGGCCACTGCGCGATGGAGAACGCTAGCTCGCACAGCTTCGTTTTCGCGAGCTCAAAGTCATCTTGTACCATCTTGTGGAACCAAGGGCGCAGGAAGGCGACCGCGAGACGCACAGAGCCAGCTGTGATGTCCCGCACACGGAGCTCGTCTGGCATCTTCATGAACTTTGCGGACATGTCCAGGCAGAGCTGGCGGTAGCTCGGCTTGCGCTCGGTGAAGTCCCAGCCGAGCGCTTCGAGCGGAGACTCCTTGATGCTCGCGTCCAGCATGCCGGGTTGAAGAAGGTAAGAAGGTAGTTTGTTGAGAAGTGAAAAGAGGGGGACGGAAGCCAGCACAGCTGTACCGGGGATAGATCCGTGCACGAGGACGTCTTGCGCCTCGATTGCGAATCGGTACCATTTCCAGTAGTCCGCATGTCGTCTGGTCACAGAAAAAGGTCAATTTATGATATTGATCAGCGCGATGGCCACTTACCCTTCTGGTGTGCCTTTTCTTAAGAGTTCCAACGCGGTCACTGCGCGACCAGAGACAGCTCGTGCATCAATCACGGCGATCTCAATGTCATGTTTGACGCCTGAGCGGTACCTGCGTACCGCCTCCCAGATTGCCCAGACGAAACTGAAAGACGTCGATATGAAAGGCGATGTAGAGCGGGTGGTCCAATCCATGTGTTTGACCACATTCTCGTAGGTGCAGTGTGGAGATATGTCGTCCACGGCGGCGCTGTTACCATCGCTAAAGGTTTGGCTGGCGAAAAATGGCTCGGTGGGATCGAAGAAAGGTGATCGTGCTTTGGGGGTGTACACGCGGTACAAGAAATGATTGCCCTGGAGCAGAGTTTCGAATGAATGCTCCGGACCGAAGCCATACTGAGGTAGAGAATCCATAGAGTGCGAGGAGGAGGAAGGAGAGTTTTGACTTAGTACTTGAGAGCCTGATGCCATAGTGGGTGGGTGTGCTTAGATATCGATCATATTTAGGATCGGGGGTGTTACCTTTTTGAAGGGGTTCTGGCCGAGCCTCATGTCCACCGGGCGCAGTCGAACTCGAGGCATGATAGATTTTTAAGATTAAAATGGCAAGTCACAGCTCCCACTGCCTCCAAGACACGTGTTGAAAACGAGGTCCACAATAGAATGCAAAGAGTATCCATCGTCGCGTGTTTGGAGTCGCATCAAAAATGAACAGCTTTTGGTATCGGGGGTGGTCTGTACGCGCGTACTCGCCAGGCGGAGACAAATAAGCCTGAGTTCGGCAAAAGCCCCAAAGCATGGCGGAAGGTGACAGAGTGGACGTTGCAGTGATCAACGTCAGGAACCGAGCGCATCGTCTCTTTGGTACCATAGCGAAAAGGAAGCTACACCAACAATAGCAAACCAATCCGGGCATACTTTAGACAGTGGTAGCTCCAGACAATACTGCAAGCTTTGTTGCTATGGTGTGGCAATTGCCAACAAGCCTGACAATAATTGGCCGAGGAGCCTGGTTTTGAAAACGGGTACGGTTTGACTGTCGGACAATGTTAGACACGCTGCAAAGGCTCGGGTTGAAAGTTCCGGTGAAGAGGCAGTTGTGTGAAGATAAGTCGCATCGCAAAAAGCAAAAATGAACCGACGAAATGGTTTGGCAAAGGGCAGTCCAAAAAAAATTCAACCCGGAAGTTTGATCAGTGATGCACGCGATCATGTGGGTCCTTGTGGGTCCCTTTCAATTACAAGCAAAAGGCTGAATAATGACTGAATACATAACCATTACTTCGTCCTCATCGGATAGAGAATTGTACACGCGCTTAAGAAGACTTAAGACCAGGAAGATAGGGTGCACACGCACATCACCTGCCAGATGCTGTCTTAGGACGCAACGTCTCCTCAGCGGCCGTAGAAGCTTCTGCGGGGGGGGGCTCGTTTAGAATGGCTGAAGACATAGTTCGAATTAGTCAGTAGGAGAACTGTTTCCCAATCGAGAGGTAAGTGTACAACATGAGGTAGAGGATGCGGCGTTCACCAACTGATAACCCTCACATCCTACGTAAAATACTACACGTTCACCGCCGCTCGCATGTCGATAAAAGCGCATGATTGCTGAATGATGTCCAGCGTGAACAAGTTTCACTTCCCCCCTCACGATTTCTCCAATGAACACGGTCAGCCTGTCTTCGCTGTTGGAACTCGGCCTCTCCCGCATACAATCCTCCACATACACGGAATTGGCCTGGCTGTTGACAGTTATCACCGGGCTACTGACCTTACGATCGTTCATTTTCACGACTCGCCGATTTGTGAAGGACAACTACCCGCCAGGTCCGCCAGGGCTGCCATTCCTCGGAAATCTTCTTCAGCTATCAGCTGATCCCTGGATCGAATTGTGAGTGCATAGTGAGAAGCCTGAGGTGGTTCGAGCTGACTCTGTTGCGACTAGTACGCAGTGGAAGAAGAAATATGGTATGTCTCGTTGCCGCCGACTCATCTCGGATATAGGCTGATTGAGGCCGCAGGTCCCATCATGTACCTCAACGTCGCGGGACAGCCGATAGTCGTATTGAACACTACCAAGGCTGCAGCGGACCTGCTCGATAGAAGAGCAGATAAATATTCAGACAGGTAAGCAGCAGTGCCATCGATTCACTAAACGTAATATGCTCACGTGATGATTGTTAGACCTGCGTTTATCGTCGCGTCGGACATGCTTTCTGGCGGATTACTCCTGGTTTTTATGCCCTTCAATGACCTGTAAGAGGACTCAGAATTGCGAGTAGAACACCTATGCTGACACACCAGGAAGATGGCGGAGAATGCGTCGTGCCGCACATGAAGCTATGAACGCCGATGCGACAGACAATTTCTATCCCTGCCAAGTGAAAGAAGCTATTATTCTTGCGGATGGACTGTTGAGGTACCCGAACGGCTGGGATGACCATATCAAAAGGTGAGCCTTCCATTTTCATATCGTATTAGCTGGTTACTCACGCGATAACGAACCATAGGTCGGCTACGAGCACGACGATGACCCTAGTATATGACCATCCTTCCATCACAACAGAGGAGAATCCGTCCATTACGCGCATCAACCAGTTCGTCCACCGCCTCACGCGCGCCGCATTGCCAGGCGCCCATTTTGTCGAGTTCTTTACGTGGATGCGGTACCTACCGGAGTGGATGGCCGGTTGGAAACGGTCTGCGATGGATTCCTACAGGCGAGACAATGGGTTTTTTGTGGAGCTGTTTGAAGATGTGAAGAAACGAATTGTAAGAGGGATGTTGCGGGTTAAAGGATGGCCAGATGCTAACTGTGAGTGATTGTATAGGCAGATGGAGACGAGCGGCCGAGCATTACTGCCAACCTGGCGAGACAGGGAGATCGTTTTGGTTTGAGCGACAACGAAGTGGCTTGGTTAGCTGCTACGGATTAGTACGTCCATCTGTCTGGGATATTTGAGGCTTTGGCTGACCTTTATCGTCG